>PVLC010047558.1:0-11025 GCA_004027655.1 Graphiurus murinus
GGTTTACTGTGATTGACATTATGGCAGGAGGACTGCTGGAAACACAGATGAGTTCTTTTCGTCAGTTAAGGTTTGGAAAGCTTGTTGATCAGAAAAATAAGGCCACCAACTTAGTGAGACTCGGTTTCAAAATAAAGAATAAAAAATAGGGCTGGGGGTATAGCTCGGAGGTAGAACGCCCCTGAGTTCAATCCCCAGTACCGCAAAAAAAAAAAAAAAAAGAATAAAAAATAGGGCTGGGGGTATAGCTCGAAGGTAGAATGCCCCTGAGTTCAATCCCCAGTACCAAAAAAACAAAAACAAAAGAAATGGACAGAAAGCAATAGGACTAAGGACTAGGGGTGTAGCTCGGAGGTAGAGTACCAAAAAAAAAAAAAAAAACAACAAAAAAAAAAGAAAAATAAGGCCACCATTATTATTGTTAGTGTTACTGGATCGGGTATTGGGATTGACAAGAAAAAAAATAGGGTTATAAATTCTCCTCCTGTTGGCTCTAGTCATAAACCTTTTTTTAACACCATCTTAATGCTTAATAGGACATTTTCACCTGCCATGACTCTACAAGGACTCTAATTTCTGTATTTGAATCAGGTATACTGATTTCCATGGTCATTAAATTGTTTTTTAGCATGAGAACATATGTGGCAAAGCAAAACTGATTAACACTTTTCACCCATGAGGAAGACAAAAATAAGCTGTCTGCTGATTTCATCAGATTAAGTGATACCTATCTTGCTCAGTAATAGTATTTATTATGAAAATAAACTTTGGTGATAATAATAGTTATCAATTATGTTGCAGCTATAATGCTCCAAAGGCTTGCCATGAATTTTCACTTGGTCCTCCCAGGAATCATGTACCCCAAACTATCAAATAAAGAAATTGGGGGACAGATTGAGGGATACCCTGCTAGTACATGACTGAGCTGGGGTCTTAAATATGGATCTATCTGCCTCCAAAGTTCATGGCTTTTTAGTTTAAGAGTAACTAGGCATGAAACCAAGACCTGTAATCCAAATGCTCTAGTAATTCTGAATGGTTTATTAAGAATACAATGTTTATTTATTCTTGTTTTTAAAATATGAAATTACATATAAACATTATGAGGAATCAAACAGACATATCCAGAATATAAGTGTTTCTTCAACAAGTCAGTGGCAACAAAAAGAAAGGGTATGAGGATGAGAAGAGAGACTATTCTATTTAGACTAAAAGAGACTTAAGAAATAGGACTGCCAGCTGGGCGTGGTGGTGCATACCTGACCCTGTTTCAAAGTAAAAAAAAAAAAAAAATTTTAAGGGCCAGGGTGTATCTCAGAGGTAGAATGTCCCTAGATTTTATCCCCAGTACAGAAGAAGAAGGAGGAGGAGCAAAAGGAGGAGGAGGAGGAGGAGGAGGAGGAGGGAGAAGGGAGGAGGGAGAAAGAAAAAGAAGAAACGTACAATTTATGGGCCTTGCTTAGTTAATGATTCAAACTAAACTATTAAGATGATGTCTTCGAAACAATTGCAATTATTTAAATATTAATTGAATGTTAGACAATAACAGGAATTTTATTAAGAGTATTTACATTTTGAAAAGAAATCCTCCATCCCTTTCAGTGACGTAAACTGAAGTAAATAGAAAAAATAACAGGATATCTGGGATCCGCTTTAAGATACTTGGATACTTCAGAAACAACTCAGAGAAGAAAAGTTTTTGTTTTGTTTTGTGGAACTATGAATTGAACCTAGGGGCATTCTACCTCTAAGATACACCCCCAGGCCTTTTGTTTTGTTTTGTTTTTTGTTGAAAGAGTCTTGCTAAGTTGCTAAGGGCCTCACTAAGTTCCTGAACCTGGCTTTGAACCTGCAATCCTCCTGTCTCAGCCTCCCAAGTACTGGGATTATAGGCAAACACCACTATACCTGGAGAAAGGAGACATTTGTAACAAGAGTGGTGAGCTCTTGTTATATTATCTTAGTGATGGGTATGGGAATTCAATATAATTTTTGCTACTTTTGCATGTATTTAGTTTTTCATAATAAAAGCACTCGAAACCCTACTTGCGTTAGTTTTGCTGACAGCCCCATGAATAGGATGCTCTGATCCTTAAGTTTGAATTTTAATGTCTCCATGCAAGTCGCTGAGGAGTCAGTCAGTGCAGAAATACTTGGCGCTGCACTGCCCTCTTGTGGCGTTCAGCGAGTTTACAGCCAAGCCTTGATTCAAATCCCCTGACCGCCTTCCTCCCACCCAGGCTTCCCTCTTCCACTTCAACAGTCCAGCTTGCCCGCCAGTTTTAAATTTAAATGGAGGTTTTCGAAGGCTTTTAGCAGATAATAGTGTCTTTGTCCACGCTGGAATCCTGCATGCTTCCTCCCCTGCACTCCAGATTCTCTCTCCTTCGTTGCTCTCTCTAAATGGTAAATTGCAGAAAAGTGATTTAAAAAAGACCCGAAAGCAGTCGGTTTCCTAAAGCTCAAATGTATGAAAGGGAAACTGCAATATTTATACAGCTGAGAAATTGACTGTTTTGCTAATTCATGTTTATAATGACTCAACTGCAAATGCCCTGTTATAAATTATTTATTGATGTCAGTCAGATCTTCTGAAAGGAAATACATTTGATAAATGGCCAAACTAATGAGAAATCTAACCCAAAGGTGTCCTTAAAAAAAGACTTAAAACAAGAAAAAGAAAAAACTCTGAGCAATTTTTTGAAGTGATAAAACGCTAAAAGATGGGAAGAGATTTCACTGCCGAAGTAAACCAAACTAGCCAATTTTTATTTTTATATTTATTTGTTGGTATGGGGCATACAACCCAGGACTATTCTACCTCTGATCTACACCACCAGCATTTAAAAAATTTTTTATGTTGTAACAGGGTCCTGCTAAGTTGCTGAGGCTACCCTCAAACCTGCAATCCTCCTGTCTCAGCCTCTCTAGTACTGGGATTACAGGTATATAACACTACACCCAGCTTCATAATTATATAACTTCATCTTCATAAAAAGCTGGGAGATACATTGGTCTGAATTATTATTTTTACTTTACACCTGAAGAAATAGAAGTACAAGGATGCATAGGAACTTGACCAAGCCTACAGGACTGGCATGTGGCAGAGCAAGGGTGCGACCCTAAATTTTTTTAGACTCCTATGTTGAGTCCTATTCCATCACAGAGCTTGGGAACATTCACTCTCAGGTTCAGTGCGCTAAACGCATGCTCAAAGAATCTTGCTGTGGAGCCTGAGAGAAACAAGCTCACGGTAATGGTAGAGTTGATTTATCAATCAGTCAAGGTGACTTTTAGCTCCTACAGTGTCCTATAGAAGATGTGGGCAATACAAACCAAAAGGATTCTGAGCAGTGTTGTCACATGCATAATGTCCTTAAGTATTCTGCTGCTCTTAGTTGTCCAATATAGTCAAGAAAATCTGACCCACGTAAGTTAATTGATTCTGTCAACAAGTGCTGATTTAATGCCCATGCTGGCCAGGCTCCATTCCAGGTGCTGGAGATGTAAAGGCAAGCAAAGCAGTCCCTGCCTTCAAAGAATCCATTCCAGAAGAACAATATGATGTCATTTATAGGAAACTGGATGGGGCTAGAGAATACTATGGTACGTGAGATCAGCCAGTCCCAGAAAGTCAAGGGTCATATATATTTTTTTCATATATGGAAGCTAGTGAGAAAATAGGGGGAAAAGGGGGACTTCAGACAAATGAGGAGAGAGGCCAGAATAATGGAAGGAGAATGGAGGAAGGAGAAGGAGGAGGAGATTAGGAGGCTTGATGAAGGAAACAGTTCAAATAATGCTATGTCCATATAGGAAGGTATGATTACCAATCTCACTACATGTATGGGGAGAGCAAGATGTGGGGTGGAATCCAGAGGGAAAGACACCGAGTGCTGTGTGCACATATGTTTGTATCACTTTGATCTTTACTATGAAGTATAATTTCAGTTCACCAATAAAAGTATACTAATAAAATGACTGTCCATTCCAGTAAGACAGTTAGTGAATAGTATCGCAGAGTATGTAGTTGAGGGATAAATTTGGTGGCTCTAACTACAGTGATCTTGATGAACACTCAGAGAAAGAAGAGATCAGTGAGGATCTGAGGAAGGTGGAAATGCACCACTGTGAAGTGGAGCCATAACCAACCAAAATCATACTTTTAAAGCCTGTGTTATATGCAGGGCTATTTGTGTCACTGCTGGGAAGACCATTATATAATAAGAGTAAGCTCGGAACTGAATTTCAAATCTAGATTCTTCCCTTTACAAGTTGCATGATCTGAGAGGCTTACATAATAGTTTTTACACTCCATTTCCTGAACTGTTAGTAGCTATCTCGTTTCTACTTTATAGAAATATTATAAGAACTAACAGAGGAAACAAGTAAAATACAGAAAGCAGTTAGCACAGTAACTGATTCAAGGTAACAAATTAGTAAATACAGCTGCTGGGTCAGTTAGGATTCTTCCTGTTGCAAGTGGTTGAAACAAAAGAACAATTTACTGCCCTGCATAATTCTATCAAGCCATGCCTTAGGACCCAGTGGTTCTTTGTCACCTGACCCTGCTCTCCTTCTGCTGTGACCCCACTCCTGGACAGCTCTTCTTCCCAGGCAGGACAGCTTGCATTAGATGATGAAATTCAGGACACACTACACCATATCTGGTACCCAGGCATATTGGATGTTTTAAGTGGCAGGACTCTCTGACTTTCCCCAGCCATTTGCCCCTAAGCAGCTCATAAGACAGTCATGTGAGAGGGGTCCACCCTATACCAAAGAAAAGGAACATCCTCATCTCAGGGATGCTGAGAGGAATGAGTGAAGAGGCCTTGCCAATTTCCCCCAGTTTATTAACCTTAGCTCATACTCCTGTCCTATCACATTCTTCCACAACTTTCCACTCTTCATCAAACCTAGTGTAAAAACGCTCAGGTTTAGACACGTCTTAGGGGCTTTATTTCACATATCATGTAGCAGGATATAAATTTGTGTACGTTTTCTTTTGTTGATCTGCCTTTTGTTACTGTGACCCCAGGTGACAACTTAGAAGGATAGAAGAAAAAGAAATTTTTCATCCCTGACATAGACAAATATCCCCACAGATCCAGGGCCAATGGGAAAGAAAGTGCATCTCTCTCTTTAATAATCACAGCCAAGCCAGCTGTGGTGGGGCACACTTGTAATCCCCGTACTTGGGAGGCTGAAACAGGAGGAGCACAGGTTCAAGGCCAGCCTTAACAACTTAGAGAGACCCTGTTTCAAAATGAAAAATAAAAAGGGCTGGGGGTATAGCTCAGAGGTAGAATGCCCCTGGGTTCAATTCCTAGTGCCAGAAAAAAAAAAAAAATCACATTGTGTCTCATGTGTTCTGATCACAGGGTGCTGCCATGCCTAAAACAATCATTGTGGTGTGATGGAGGATACACTTAAGTTGGCTGTAAGTGAATGATAGGTCCGCGCTTGGAGCTGAAGGTGGAGCTGGTGCTGGTGGCACCTGTAGGATGGGGAACTAGAAGGAGTGGGTCCCAGAGCGACTGTGAATAGAAGCTGGGCAGTGAAAAACAGCAATGTCCACCACGACTACTATCACTAATTTGTGTAAAAATAAATACTAATAGATGCTGATTCACATGAGTTAAAAAAATACTTATGACTTAATAGAAATTTCTTGTATGTGGGCACATCCAAGCTCCAAGGGTACATTTGTACTTTTCTCTGGAAAAAATTCTTATTTATTGGTTCTTCTTACATCATAGCTGAGAGAACTTTTAGCCTCAGAGGACATTCCGTTTCTCTTCCTCTGGGTTGCCACTTTTCAGGCTCCAGATTCCTTCCCTCATCATTGGAAGGGAGAAGTCCAAGCTGCTCATTGATTTCCAGGCTTTTCAGACCCTAGCTGTTGCTCTACGTTTAAGGCACGGATCTTGTCCCGTCCTTCGTGTGAGTACTGCTGGCCTAGGCTTTGCAGTTTGCTGTTGTTTTGATTTGATGAGAAAGATGATTGGAAAATCTGAAATGACTTGGCCATCTTTTCTTGAAAGCCTAGGGTCTGTAGTTTGCTGACTACATTTATTATTATTATTATTATTATTATTATTATTATTATTATTATTATTTGGTACTAGAGGTTGAACCCAGGGGCATTCTACCTCTGAGCTATATTCCCGGCCCCTTTTTTATCTTTTATTTTGAAATAGAGTCTTGCTAAGTTGCTGAAGCTGGCCTTGAACCTGCAATTCTCCTGTCTCAGCCTCCCAAGTTCTGGGATCACAAGTTATGCCACCATGACAGATTTTTGCCATACCATAGCATGGAAGAACTAAGCATTAACTTATGTGCTACTAAGAGCTTTAGGTACACTGCTTCATTTAATTCTCTCCAAGTTTTGAAAGGTATAGTCATTAGTTTCCCCTCCCTCCCTCCCTCCTTCCCTCCCTCCCTTCTTTCTTTCTTTCTTTCTTTCTTTCTTTCTTTCTTTCTTTCTTTCTTTCTGGTATTGGGAATTGAACCCAGGGACATTATATCTCCAAGCTACATCCCCAGCCATTTTTGCTTTTTTTTAATTTTTGAAATAGGGTCTTGCTAAGTTGCTGAAGGTCTCACTAAATTGCTGAGGCTGACCTCGAACTTGAGATCCTCCTGTCTCAGCTTCTTAAGTACTGAGATTAGAGATGTGCTCTACCACATCTGGTCTGGTTTTTCTTTTTTTCTCCCTTGTGGTACTGGCAATTAAACCCAGGAGTAGTCTACCTTTGAAACATGCCCCTAGACCTATTTTATTTTTTTATTTTGAAACAGAGTCTCACTAAGTTACCATGTTCGGGACTTGAATCTTTGATCCTCTTGTCTCAGCCTTCCACCATACTGAGATTACAGGTGTGAGCTTCCGCGCCCAGCTCAGTAGATCCCTTTTATAGGCTTCTGCACCCTTACATAGCTAGCAACTGGCAGAATTTACTCTCCTCATTTCTAAAATGAGGGGTTAGATTAGATATGATTCCCTTTCTAGCTTGGTGGTTCTTTGAATCTGTGAATGCAGCTGGATTCCTGAGTCTGGGTAGTATAGAATAAGAATTAATAGAGACGGTTCTTAAATGTGACAATAATGCCAAATACTCTGTGAAGATTATCTCAGTTAATCTTCACAATACCCTAGTGAGGTAGGAACTATCACCCCCACTTTACAGATGAGGAAACTAGGGCCCAGGAGCTAATAGTGGCACACTGAGACTTGAACCCACTGTCTTACTCCAAAGGCTTTCTGCTTAACCATTACACATACTTTCTCTGAAGAATTTAAAAGCTGAATAGGCAAAGGGCATAAGAGAACTGGAAATAGGAAAAAAAAATTAACATGAAAATTTTAACTTCTGATGTTACTAATGGGTTCATTGGAAAATTGTGGGCTTGTCTTTCTACCCAAAGTATCTAACACACTATCAGACACACAGAAAGTAACTAGTAAATGTTTGAAAATTCATTACTAATCTTCTTTGTTTGCTATACTCTACATTGTCTATTTTCATTTTTTCACTTGTGAACTACCCCACGCAGCACTAAGATTATTATCCAATAAACTTTCACACAGAGTCATTTCAAACTTTAATAATCAAGAGAACTAATTGCAAGCTTCCTTATAAACCAAATAAATAGGGGGGATTTTTCCAGTATCAAGTGATTCCCGCTAAATTACATTTCCACCTTCTCTAGCGCCCTCTGGTGCTTGGTCGATGCAACTAGTCAAGAGCACAGATGCTGCCGGTTGTGGGAAGTGAAACTGAATCTGCATTTATTTTCTATAGCGAACAAAAACGCAAGGATGCACGTGTGTGCGCACGCATGGACACACGCACACCTACAGACTAAACTTGTTTGTATTCTATGAGTGTTACTTTAATCAGTGCTTGTGTCAGGAATTGTGATATATTTTGAAACCTGGGTTTCTCTAGTCTTCACGAGGCTATAATTTACCTTATCAGTCTGAGCGTCCTTCAGCCCCTGCTTCTGGAGACTTATACAGCCTGCAAGATGCATGTGTGTGTTCTTTGGAGGAATGTCTTGTGTGTATTATTTGGCAAGAAGACCATTCTCCTCCTCCTCCCCGCTTCTCCTCTCCTCCTCCTCCTCCTCCTCCTCCTCCTCCTCCTCCTCCTCCTCCTCCTCCTCCTCCTCCTCCTCCTCCTTCCACTTTTCCATTATTTAAAGAAGCCCTCCAAGCAGAGTCACTTAAATGCCACTATGTTGTAGAACTGTTTGTTTGTTCCTGCAGGAGAAAGGCCTTAGTTTTTCCAGTTCCGATGGGCACCACCAGCCTCCTACATGTGACCCTGGGAGACTCACATGCTCACAAGGTCAATGTAAGTGACAGACCATCGTGGTCTTTAAGTCACCCTCCCTCCTGATGGCAACATCTTTCTTATCAGGTGAGACTTGCCATGCCTGGATCTTTCTCTTTGGGGGATACAGTATGTTTCAAGAAGCTCTTCAGACTCTAGCAAGTTGAACTCAGGTAGCCTGTCCCAGCAGAAAGAAAAAACAGGCTCAGATATTTCCGATTCTTAGTTAGACCTAAGCTGGAACTTACATTATTTTTCCACAATGCTGAAAAATTGATGGTACTATTAAAACTGTTGATAATGGCTGGCTTTCATTTAGGGCTTGGTATGTGCTTAATATGTTGCTGAGTACTCCACATGCCAAGCCTCACTTAATATTCACAAGTCCCCTATGAAGTAAGTAATGTTATGATCTTCATTTTACAAATAAGGAAACCGAACTCTAAAGAGATAACATGCTTTGAGAGTCACTCTAGTTTTGAGCGGATCTGTTTGGTGTTTGGTGTACTTGTTCAAGCCAGAAGATTGCATTTCAAATGCTAGCTGGTACCACTTTCTAACTCGGTGACTTTTGCTGAGCTGCCTAACCTCTCTGAGTCTCAACTTCCTTATCAGCAATAACAATTCCTGCTTCATAAGGATGTTGTGAGTATAAAATGAGTTAATATATATAAACGCATTATATATAAAAGTATATATATATTACTTAAAAGTACTTGGCATATAGTAAGTGCTTTGTAAGTGTTTGTTTGTGTGTGTGTGTGTGTGTGTGTGTGTGTGTGTATGTGTGTGTTTTAAGTGGAAGAGTTGAAGCTCAGTTTGCTCCAGGCTACTAAATTGTCTCCCTAAAGGTGAAGACTGTATTTTTTCTTCTTTATGGATATCATTAGGAAAGGAATTCTAAACACGTCCTTTCCTTCCATAGAGAATTTCAGCAGCAATTAAAGAAAGGAACTTTAAAAGGCAGTATAAAAAGCTTTTAAAAACTCAAAGATTTTAATCTAGTAGGTCTAGGGCAAGCCCAGGCATCTTTATTTTTTCTTAAGCTTCATTTGTTATTTTCCTAAAGCTCTGTTTTTCTAAAGAGAGACTTATGTGTAACCAGAGTTGCAAATCACTACCAGAGCACTTTGAAATTTACAAAGTTCTTTCCCTATAAGATAATTGCTAATGTTTATTCAGTGCTTAATATAAACACTATAAAGCACTTAGAGACTAAGTGCTTTCTTTGGATAATTTCACTTAATCTTCTAATGGAAGGAAACTCCATTAATTAGGTGATTATTATCCTTCACACTTTACAGATGGAAAGACCAAAGACTTGAAAGGCCAGGTCCTCACCAAAGTCACTGGGTTAGAGTGCTACAGCCAGGATTTTGAACCAGGTGGACCAAAGACATAAATTATACTCTCAACCACCTGCTTATATTGCCTTCCCATGTGGTGTCTAATTCAAATTTTGATGTAAACCTATGTAGATTTTGTCATTGTCCTCAATCTATAGATGTTCTTATATCTTGTGTTCAATCTGGCTCTTACACCTTGAAAACCTGTGCTCTTTCCCTATAGTGGCAGAGAACTTAAATGAACGAGGCAGACTGCTTAAAACCCAAAGTCATTCATGTGCATTACCTCCTCTTCTCTCCTGCAATGGCTCCTTTGCTCCATGGTCTCATCCCAAAGAGTACACCAAGAACTTCCCCCAGAAGCCCTCCATCTTTCTCCTTTCTCTGTACACTATTTCAGGTTAATCTTTACCCATTAAGTATGGAGTTCACTAAGCAGCTCTTTTGCTTATATCTGACAAGCATTTGTACTGCTTACCACCTATCGTGGGTTGAATATTGTCCCCAAATATGAAATATCTACACACTAACCCATGAGAACTCTGAGTTTGACCTTTGGAAAAAGAATCTTTGCAGATGTGATTAAGGATCATTGGGTGAGCTCATCCTGGATTATCTAGGTGGGTCCTAAATCCAATGACTGATGTCTTTAGAAGAGACAGGAAAGAACACAATGGCATGCAGAGAAGTAGGCCATGAGAAGACAGAGACCAGTGTTTTGCAGTCACAAGCTAAGGAATGCTTAGAGCCTCCAAAAACTGGAAACGACAAGCAACGTTCTCCCCTAGAACCTCCAGAGGGAGCTTGGCTCAGCTAATGCTTTAATTTCAGACTTCTGGCCTCCAGAAGCATGAGAAATTATATTTCTGTTGTTACAAGTTGCCCAGTTTGTGATAATTTGTTATATTAGTTTTAGGAAATCAATACACTATCTCATCGCCTCCTCTGGACTTCCTGGTCACCTGCTACCCCTGACTTTCGCCCATCTGGTTGCTTCTTCACTGTCTCCTCCATGGGACCTTTGGGTCTCTTTATGATGTGCCTTCCTTCATGTTGCTTCTATATTGGAAAGAAGACATGTAATCTTGAAAATTCTCCTTCAGAAGATGGGTAAGGCCAGGCGTGATGTCACACACTTGGGAGACTGAGACCGAAGGATCTGGGTTCACAGCCAGCTTCAGCTACTTAGTGAAGCCCTCTGCAAATTAGTGAGACCCTGTTTCAAAATAAAGAATAAAAAATAGGACCGAGGGTGTACTCGGAGGTAGAATGCCCCTGGGTTCAATCCCCAGTACCACACGCACACACACACACACACACACACACACACACACACA
>PVLC010047559.1:0-11039 GCA_004027655.1 Graphiurus murinus
TAATCCCAGCATTCGGGAGGCTGAGACCGGAGAATCCGGGTTCGAGGCCAGCCTCAGCTAACTAGTGAGGCACCCCACAACTTAGTGAGACTTGGTTTCAAAATAAAGAATAAAAAATAGGGCTGGGAGTATAGCTCGGAGGTAGAATGCCCCTGAGTTCAATCCCCAGTACCACAAAAAAAAAAAAAAAAAAAAAAAAAAAAAAAAAAAAAAAGGGGAGGGCAGAAGGGCTGGGAAGGAAAGAGAAAGAGTGATTTGAAGAACTTCAAATACTTTGATAGGGCCAATGCAGAGCACTCAAGAGACAACTTGGCAAGAAAAAATCTGTAGGCAGGAAACCAGGAGCTAACTAGTGAAGGACCTTTATAGGTAAGGAGATTGCATTTTATCTCGTGGGAGATGCCATCAAAGACTTTTAGATGGAAAGTCACATAACCAGATTTCATTTAAAATAATTATAACAGAATGTAGAAAATGGCTTATACATCAAAGATTTGAAGTGGGGAGACCTGGCTGGAATCTATGGCTATATTCCCAATGAGAAAAACAGCAGAGGTCAGTGTAGATGAGGATCAAAGCAGAGGATGATTAAAATGCATTTGGGCAGAGGAACCATCTGGGCAAGATGACTGGATTGTGTTCGGTGACTAGGGGAAGGGACCCAAGGGTGATGTTGAAATTTCTTGTTTGAATAATTTGGTAGGCTGTGATGCCAATAACTAGGATAGGATATACTAAGAGACTCTCTCTTTGGGTGCATGTATGCATGTTGTTTTACATGTATTGCAAGAAGATACTAAGCATTCTGCTATAAATCATAGAGCTTGAGGTGCCTATGATGTTTAGGTGGATTTTTCTATTAGGCAATTAGAATATGGGTCTGGATTTTAGGAGAGATAGCTTAGCTTGAGATTTTAAAAAAAGGAGATATCATCAATAGTGGAAGACATGGGAACTTGTGAAATTATCCATCCATCCATTCATTCACCACTAATGCAAAACACACATAAAAAGAACATACTACTTGCTTTCCATGGTGTCAAGGGGAGTGTATATTAAGTTATTAACGGCTTTGGTGTGAGAATTTTCAGAGAAGCAAGGTATCCTTTCCTATGGAGGTAAAAACAAATGGACAGCCAGAGGATGCTAATTATGTGCCAGGCAGAGCTATGCCTGCTGTGTGGTTATTTTTTTTTTTTTAAATCTTCACAATATTAGAAAGAAGGTGCTATCCCCTTTATATAGAAAAGGAAATAAAAAAATAGTATTTGAGAAAATTACCTAATATAACCAATCTAATAATTCTTCTAATCCCAAAATCTTTTTTTAAGTTGTTCAAATCTTCTTATTAGAATATTCCCAGCCTGTGTGGTAACACAAACCTGTAATCCCAGTATTTAGGAGGCTAAGACAGGAGGAGAGTCCAGACTCAACAATTTAGTGAGAACCTCAGCAACTCAGTGAGACGCTATTTCAAAAAAAATAGATTGTGGGTATAGCTCAGAGGTAGAATACCTCTGGATTCAACCTCCAGTACCCCGCCCCCCCAAAAATAATATTTTCTTCACAGAGGTTTGTATAGGAGGGAAAAATTAAAACAAACAATGCTAATATGTGAAACATATACAGTATTGTAAGAAGAGAGACATTTTAGGTATGTATGATGATGTTGCTATGATTAAAGCATTTAATTTGGAAAGAACATTCAAGTAACTCTGGAGAGAATATTTTGAAATATGGACTTTCTATCTCAAGAGCTTTTGCACTTTTCCTGTGGTGTCAACTGACCTTTAAGCATCACTTCATTCTGGCTACATGTAAACGGATGGGTTCAAAGCCCATGTTACAAAAAGCAATGATATCAAAAACAAGTAACTTAAATCATAATGCATGCTGTTGAAAAATGTTACTAGCATAAAAACACATCAGGGTGTATTTTTCATCTCATGAAACATGTGGAGTGACTTTTGTCATTCAACATGGAATCTTTTTGATTGTACAAGAAATATAATGCCTTATACTTCAATACTACACTTAAATTTTCAAATTTCTCTTAGATATGTTATTTATTTTTCCAAGAGGTTTAAAAAATGTGAAAAGCTATCTATTTTAAATATGTGCATGTTTCAAATAATCTATCCATAATCAAAAGAGAACAGTTTCTAAAAGATATTTGTTATCTTATTAGTCAAATATTAGTTCATATTTTCATTGTTTTATATTTTTCATTATAAAATATTAATGATTTTCATTATAACAAGACCACAATTAAAAGATTGTTATTTATTTATTTATTTATTTATTTATTTATTTATTTATTTATTTAATCATACTGGGTATTGAATCCAGGGACACTACTTATATCTCCAGTCCTATTTTGAAACAGAGTCTTGCTAAGTTATTGCACACTGACTTTGAGCCTGTGATCTTTCTATCTCAGCTTCCCAAGTACAGGGATTACAGGAATGTGCCACAGCTCCTGACCAATTTCAGTACTTGAGAGGCTAAGACAAAAGCATTGCTAGTTCAAAGTCAATGTAGGCACCCTAAAATAAAAACAAAAAATAAAGAGGGCTGGGAATAGCTGGGCTTTAAGGTTCATGCTTGTGATCAGAATATTTGGGAGGCTAATAGGCAGGAGGATTACAAGATCACATGTGTGAGACCAGCCTCACAACTTGGTGAGACCCTCAGCAACCTAGTGAGATCCTGTTTCAAAAAACAACAACAAAAAGAAATGCTGGGGTTATAGCTCAGAGTTAAAATGCATGTGGTTGAATCCCCACTGTCACACACATACAACGGGCTGGGAGTATAGCTTAGTGGTAGAGCATACCTCAGGTAAATTCCCATTCACACACACACCCAGACACACACACAGGAGAGTATCTTGATATGATGGCATATGGCTGCAATTCCAGCTACTTGGGAGGCTAAGGCAGAAAGAGTACAAATTCAAGGTCAGCCTAGCCAATTTAGTAAGACCCTATGTAAAATAAAATGAAATAGGATAATAATAAAATAAAATAATAAAATGCAAGGGTTGGGATGTAGTTCAGTGGTAGAGCACTTGCTTAAGCATCTGTGAGACCCTAGGTTAAATTTCTAGTACTGAAAAAAAAAAGTATGCTAACTCCATGACATCTACATTCATTATACTATGCTCTTAAATGTTTTTAAATAGATATAATGGTAGCTCAGTAGTATTAAATTTACATTTCCCTATGTCAATGAAGACAATATATAGGTGAACCTGTTTTTTTCTTTTTAAATGGATTCCAGAAATATCAGCCGATCTCATAGATAGTTGAAGTCTTTTATAGTTTTAAAAGTTTCATTATTACTTTATTTTATAATCTATTTGAAATGTTTTGGTATATAATGTGACATAATTGTTTGAATTTATTTCCTTCCATTTGGAGTTTTAACAATACCATTCTAAATAATCAAATGTATATTATTAATATTCTTCCTTAAAATCTTTGCTTCAGTGCCTACAAAGTTTTCATATATTCAATAGCTGCATAATATTCCACTGAGTAGATATTGTATTACTTATTTAATAATCTTCTACTGATGAAATTTTAGATTGTTTCTAGTATACCTCAAATATTTTTCCATATATTATTTCACAGGAGAGCAACTCTGCCATCAGATAAATTTCTTGAAGTGAGATAAAATTTAAGCATATTTCATATTTAATATGTATTTTCAAATAGTCCTCTATAGATGTTTGAGCGATTAACACTTTACAAATATTTCATGAGACTTTAGTTGCCTACATGTCTTTCATTCTCTGTTAATATTTTAATTCATTAATATACTAAAGATAATTTAATGTAATTGCCCCTATTATGAATGAGGGTAAGAAATCTTTCATAATTTTACCACCTTGTGCAATTTCCCATCATTGAATGTTATGTGTTTTTAAAATTTGTCCTTGATATGTGTTAAAGAAATTAGTTGTTCATTATATATGGTGTAAACTTTTTTATCTTAATATTTGAGTTTTATTTTATTGATGCATTGTAATCACAAATAGTGATGAAGTTCAGGGTGGTAGAGACATACATGCACACACTTGTTGAGCCTTCTCCCAATTCCCACCCCACTTCTTCTCCCTCACCATCTTCCCATGCAGGACACTGTTATGTGAACATTTTTTTTTTTTTTTTTTTTGCGGTACTGGGGATTGAACTCAGGGGCATTCTACCTCTGAGCTATACCCCCAGCCCTATTTTTATTCTTTATTTTGAAACCGAGTCTCACTAAGTTTCGGAGTGCCTCACTAGGTAGCTGAGGCTGGCCGAGAACCCGAATCCTCCGGTCTCAGCCTCCCGAATGCTGGGATTACAAGCGTGCACCACCACGCCCGGCTCATGTGAACATTTTCTAGTTTGTTCTTTTGTTGTTTACTGTGATTTTTATTTTCCTTGTAAATTTGTTTTTAAAGTAGTGGACTTTAACAAATTTTAACAGCAACAGCAACTCTATTTGGATTCAAAATAAAAATAAACCTATTTCAATGAAGATCTTTAATTTTTTTCTGTTTCTTCCTAGTACTTTGATGGCTTGTTTCATCAAATTTCATATCAATTTTCTTTATTATTACTAGCTTTAAAATAAGTACTAAACTTAAAGGACTATTTGACAGTAGTTCTGTTTTCTTTTCCAAAACGGTTTATATAATTTGTCTTTTCATTTCTTTTTTTTTTTAATTGGTGCATTGTAATCATACATCTTTGTTAGGTACAAGTTAATAAAGGCATATATGCACATATTTCTTATTTAACCACTTCCCAATTCCTACCCCATTCCCTTGCCCTCCCTCCTTCTCAAGTTCAGTTTAGTAATTGACTTTGACATATTTGTGAAAGTACAAAATACATCATGTGCATTTGGATGCCCCCTGCCCATCACGTTCAGTTAAGTCAACTTCTTCGCTTACCTAGGGTTTCTCCATTTTCATCTGGAGTCCCTCTTATGCCCCATCTTCTCCCTAGCATCTGCATATTAGGGAGGAACATATGCTTTATTCTTTTTAACTCTTTGTGACTGACTAAACTCACTTAACATAATGTTTTCCAGTTGCATCCATTTCCCTGCAAATAACATGATTTTGTTCTTCTTTATGGCTGAGTAAAATTCCATTGTGTACATATCCCATAGTTTTGTAATCCATTCATCTGTCGATGGACATCTCGGCTGCTTCCATAGTTTGGCTATTGTGAATTATGCAGCTATAAACATAGATACACATGTGTCAGTCAGATAGTTTGGTTTCCATTATTTTGGGTAGATACCCAGAAGTGGTATTGCTGGATCATATAGTAGGTTAATTCCCATTTGTCTGAGGATCCTACATACTGTTTTCCAAAGTGGTTGCACTAATTTGCAATACCACCAACAATGTATTAGGGTTCCCACTTCTCCACACCCTCACCAGCATTTATTGTTGTTCGTGTTTTTTATGATTGCAATTCTGACTGGAGTTACGTGAAATCTCAAAGTAGTTTTGATTTGCATCTCTCGGATTGCTAATGATGTTGAACATTTCCTCATACATTTATTGGCCATTTGTTTTTCTTCTTTTGTGAAGTGTCTATTTAGATCCTTTGTCCATTTTCTGATTGGGTTATTTGTTTTTTTTAGCTGTGAGTTTCTTGAGTTATCTGTATATCCTAGATATTAGTCCTCTATCAGAAGAGTATCTGGCAAAAATTTTCTCCCACTCTGTGGGCTCTCTGTTGAGGTTCTTAATAGATTCACTGGCTGTACAGAAGCTCTTCAGTTTAATGCAATCCCATGTATTGATCTTCCTTTGAGTTGCTTGTGCTTTTGGGGTCTCCTTGAGAAAGTTTTTACCTGTGCCTATTGTTGTAGTGTTGGCCCTATGCCCTCTTCAAGTAGCTTGCAAGGTCTCTGTCCTAACTTCCAGGTCTTTGATCCACCTGGAGTTGACTCTTGTGCAGGGTGAGAAAGTGGGGTTTATTTCCATTTCCCTGCATATGGTTAACCAGTTTTGCCAACACCATTTGTTAAAGAGGCTACCTTTTTTCCAGGGTATGTTTTTGGCTCCTTTGTCAAAAATCAGTTGGCTGTAAGCCTGTGGGTCTGTTTCTGGGACTTCTATTCTGCTCCATTGGTCTTTGTATCTGTTTTTGTGCCAATACCATGCTGTTTTTATTACTGTGGCTTTGTAGTAGAGTTTGAAGTCAGGAAATGTGATAACTCCTGCATGGTTCTTGTTGCTAAGAACTACTTTGGCTATTCTGGGCTTTTTGTTGTTCCAAATGAATTTAAGTACTGATTTTTCTATGTCTGTGAGGAGTGACGTTGGTAATTTCATGGGTATTGCATTGAATCTGTAGATCACTTTTGGGAGGATGGCCATTTTGATGATATTTATTCTGCCTATCCAAGAGCATGGATGATCTTTCCATCTTCTATATTAACTTTGGGATCAGCCTTTTTACTTTTAAAAATAAAAAGAACAATTTTTTATCATTTTCCTATGATTAATTATAGAAAATTTTCTAATTCATTTTATTTATATGTTCAATGAACATTGCTTTAGCATATTGTTTCTGTCTTATTCAAGTATCTCTCTCTTGTAAAAGTTTTTTTTTTTAATCTAATCTCTTTGATTTCCTAGATATAGAATAAAACCATTCGGAAGGACTAGTTTTAGATTTGTTTCCAGTTTTCTGTCTTACCTGTTCTTTTCTTGAATTGATTTGGCTTTTACCTCAGCACAATATATAAACAAGAATAGTGATGGTAGCCATGTAGTATCTTTGTTAATGTCAATACATCTGTTCACATGTAATGCCTCTGTTTTGCAGTTTTGAGTACAGACTTCACAGTGTGTTAATATCTGGCTGGACAAGTCTTAGTCAGTATTCTCACTGCTATCATCCAAGAACTGACCATCCAACTTAGGGGAAGGAAATATGTTTGTGCACAGTTTTCCTTGGAGATTTTGGGGTTCAGTCCATGTGAGGCTAGGGAACACAGACCTCAAGAAATGGTGGCAAGAAGCAGAGAGAGGGATAGCACAGGCTTTGCTCTCATATCAGAGGCCAGAAGCAAGATAGGAAGCAAAGAGAGGAGAAACCATGTATAGAGAAGTTTCACAAAAATATTTATTGTGAAGAAATAGCAATACATGTACATGCCAGTGAGAAAGATCCTGCAGATTTTAAAAATTGTTGAGAGTAAAAACTTGCTGATCCAGGAAAGAGGGGGGAACCCCACTGGAATAATGTCCTGGAGCAGAGTAGAGCAGAGCTCAGGTGTTCTAGTGTGCAAGGGAAGTGCTTCCTTCCAAGGACAGGGAGCTCCAGTCCACTAACAGAGGAGACACTAAACTATGAATATGGATGCAGGTCAGTGGGTATATCTGATAATGATAGCAAATTACTTCAAACTTCTTCTGCAGTTTTCACCCCCTGCAAAATAGGATGATGAGAGCAAGAATAGGAAATAGGGATGGAGGTAGACCTCAGTGGTAGAGTACTGCCTCACACATGCAAGGGCCTGGATTCAATCTCCAGCAGCAGAAAGTCGGGAAAATAATAGGAAATAAGCTAATCAAAGTTTGAGAGATATAAGATATGAAATAAACTTCTAGAAGAATATGTGTCAAATTGTGCTGAAGAGCTAAAATCTTTTTCTCCTCCTATGCTTTGTTTAATTCTAATTTGAACTTCAAGTAGTGGTAGATTGATACTTTTGTAAATTACACAAAAATTTTATTCAGGAAGTAAGCTGAAGGTGATGGCACATGTTTATAATCCTAGTACTTTGAAGGCTGAGACAGAAGGAATACAAGTTTGAGGTTAGCCTCAGCAATTTAGTCAAACTCTCAGAAATTTAGTGCGATACTATGTCCAAATAAAAAATAAAATAGGGCTGAGTATTAGAATGTAGCTTGAAGGTAGATTGTGCTCTGTTCAACCTTCAATATCACACACACACACACACACACACACACACACACACACACACACATACACACACAATAAAAATAAAAATCTCAGAATGGAAAACCATGTGATCTAACTATATCACTCCTCAGTATCTTTCCAAAAAAATTAGTCATAATATCATAGTGACATATGCATATCCATGTTTATAGCAGTCCATTTTATAATAACCAAATTATGGAACCAACCAAGGTGTCCATCAACAAGTGAATAAAGAAAATTTGATACATACAGACAATAGAGTTTTACTCACCCATAAAAAAAAGAAAATTATGTTTTTTATAGAAAATGAATGGAATACATTATGCAAAATGAAATCAGTCAGTCTGAGAAAGTCAAAAGTTACATTTTTTCCTTCTGTTATGTGGAAGCTAGAGAGTAAATAGAGAAGAAAAGAGACTTTATGATAATAAGGAATGAGATTGGTACAGTAGTAGAAGGGGATTGAGGGTGGATGGAGGGAAGGAGGCAAAAAAAGAGTTTTGAGGAAGAAAACAGACCAAATTATCTTCATATATAAAGATATCACTATCAACCTCACTATCATCCATAGGATGGGAGAAGGAGAGAAACACACCAAGAATTATTGTACGCATGTATGATTTATCACCGTGGATCTCACTATGATGAATAATACATTGTACAGATAAAATTCTAAAAAGAAAAAACTAAAAGGAAATACATATTATGAATCCAATTTTTTAAAAAATAAAAACCCTGTTCATCAGATATGCATTTATCTTTTGAATTTCTATAAAATTTTCTAATTATTTTCCCTAATTTCCCCACAAATCTTATAGTAGGCTAGTAAACAATTCATGGATTGACAGTAGGCCAGAGACCATTCCTTTAATACTACAGATCTAAAAGAGTAAATCAGAGAAACATAGTGTGCTGTCACTACCATGATATTGATCATAAATGTAAAAGGACATTATTTAGTATGATTTTACATTTTTCTAACTACTTGAACCTTGATGAATATAGGTTCCACAGTAGAATAATTAAACCACAAAGAGAAATATAAAAGTTGAGGTATATTTAATGTAAATAAATTATTTGGCATAGAATTTAAACTGGACATGAAGAGAACTAAGGGCATTGGCAGGAGTTACAAGACAGCTGAAAGGAGACTGATAACCTATGGGGTTAAAAGTTTATTGGTCTGAGGTACTAGAGAAACTGAGCTGGAAGGTGGCAGGTCATGTCTGTGGAATGGGCTATTGGAAGTGCAGTGAGCACATCTTTTTATAATGACAAGGTTTCAACTATCACATGAAAATGGCTGGTTGAGGTATGGAATAGAATCTCATCATTTAAGGAGAGAATGTTAAGGTAGAAAGTACCACAAACAGTACCACAAACAAAAACAACTTAGTGAAAGTGTTTTCTGAGTATGTAAGCACTTATAATTTATTGACAGATTCAGAATATGGGATGGGCAGAATATGGGATGGGTAGAGCCTGAGGGTATGGTATTTTAACTTCCCAGAAATACCTGACCTAAGCAGGGATAGAGTGCTTCAGGAGCAGATCTATATGTGTCAATGTTCCCTTCTTTGCTTTTTTCCAGACACCTCAGGGCATACTCTAATAGGAATAGTCTAAGCCTGTTTTTCCTAGTATGGAACACAGTGTGAAAGGGTTGTTACAATGCAGCCAGTTTACAGCTGGAACACATCAGCAGGAACACATCAGCAAAAAAGAGTGCCTGTCTTAAAGGTACAAGGACATGTTGGTGGAAGAAGTAAATGGATATTGTAAAGGATCATCCTGCTTACCAAATAAAAGAGAGTCAACAAAATAGAAAGGAGAATGATAGCAATATTAGTCATGACTTATGATTTACACATTTCTTCTCCTTCTTTGTTCTTTCCATCTAGAAATTTTCAAACATTTTTGGACAACTTACACATCATCTGCTCAGTTCTGCTTGTCAAACACTTATATGCTGTTGTAACTGCCCGCCCCCCATCCTATTTTCTGTCCATAGCATTTCAATGAAAGGAAAAGAGAAATCATCCACTGTTGTTTCAAGCTCAGCACAGGTATTGCTAGCATCATACTGTTTGAAAGGGCCCACATAGCATATTTGTTTATTTTTGTTGTTGTTGTTCCTTTTCTGGTACTGGGAATTGACCCCAGGGACAATTTACCTCTGAGTTACAACCCCAGCCTTTTTATTTTTTATTTTGACACAGGGTCCCACTAAGTTGTCGAAAGCCTCCCTATGTTACTGAGGCTGGCCTAGAATCTGTGATTCTCCAGTCTCAGACTTCTAATTATTGGATTATAGGCCTGTGGCTAGCATGTTTTTATACAGCATAAACTGTAAAATTTTGCTTTTAAGTACCCCTTATTAACTTATGATGATTCTTTTTCTTTTAACAGTCATACTCGTTATTTTTAAGCAATTCTCTTTCAATCAACAATTTTTATATACTTTTATTAGTGCATTATGTTCTAGGGGTAATCTGGATATAAGAGGGACTTTAAACAATGGAGGAGAAACTCCAGTGAAGCTAAGGAGGTGGTCTAGGGGAGGGTGGTGAAGTGGGGGGGATTAATGAAGGAATCATTTCTATTGATATTATATGCATATGTGAGAACACCAATGTCAATCTCAATATCTTTATGGGGATCAGGGAGTGGAGAGGGAGCCGGGGGAAAGCTCACCAAGTGCAGTGTATGTGTATGTCACAGTCATTTGAATTAAATTATTATATGAGGCTTTATTTTCTACAAATAAGATCATTGTCTTGGATATTCAGATTTATGCATGATTCCTTATTCATTAGCTACTTTGGCTTAAACTCAATTATTTTATGGCTATTTCATTTTTTTTTTAAATTTTTTTTAGCATGGAATTTTATACACTTCTTGGGTACAACAGGGTTAATTACACATTTTTGTTGGGTACAAACTAGTACAGGTAAAGACATCCATGCACATATTTCTCATTAACCCTTCCCCAATTCCCACCCACCCTCCCCCTATCTCCTGGTCAGTTTAGTGATTGACTTTGATGTGATCTTATAAGTACATCATGCT
>PVLC010047560.1:0-11047 GCA_004027655.1 Graphiurus murinus
CAGCATTCGGGAGGCTGAGACCGGAGGATCCGGGTTCGCGGCCAGCCTCAGCTACCTAGTGAGGCACTCTGCAACTTAGTGAGACTCGGTTTCAAAAAAATAAAGAATAAAAAATAGGGCTGGGGGTATAGCTCGGAGGTAGAATGCCTCTGAGTTCAATCCCCAGTACCGCAAAAAAAAAAAAAAAAAAAAAAAAAAAGTTTGAAAATGAGCCAGGCACTGTGGTTCATGCCTGGAATCCCAATACTTGGGAGGCTGAGACAGGAGGATCACAGTTTCAAGGCCAGTGTGTAGTAATTTAGCAAATTATAAAAATAGAAAGGGCTGGAGGTGTAGCTCAGAGATAGAACACATTAAAAAAAGGATTGGAAAAATGAAGAAATGAAGAGAAAATTTTAAATATCTGTAACATTCACAGCCTTCAAAAATTCACATTTACATAGGCTCTTTATTCTTTTGCCTATGCAAACTAATTTCTCTCTATATATTTTTAACTCTGACATTAAACTTTTTTTTATTCTTTTCAAAACTTACATTTGTGTATGTAAGTATTTTCTTTCTTTCTTTTTTTTTTTTGTGGTATTGGGAATTGAACCCAGCGGCATTCTACCTCTGAGCTACACCTCCAGTCCTATTTTTTATTCTTTGTTTTTGAAAGAGAGTCTCACTAAGTTGCAGAGGGCCTTACTAAATAGCTGAGACTAGCAGGGAATCCAGATCCTTCCGTTTCAGCGTCTCTAGTACTGGGATTACAAGCGTGCACCACCACACCTGGCTAGTATTTTCTTTAAAAACAATTTTAAATGCCTGTGAGCTATCCTATTGCCTAATAATTTCTTTAAATTATTATTTAATTTCTCTATGATTTTCTTATTTCTGATTTTTCTACTTCTGAAAATAACCAAGTATGATGGTGAATATCCTTATAAATAAATATCAGTGTCCTTCTGCAGTTATTATTTTTATTCATTTAAAAAGGGACAGAACATAAGGTTTTCAAGATATGTGTAGTCTCAGGGCAGTGTAGTAGGAGGTTAGGTGAAAAATTAGGCTTAGAAGGAGCTTAGTTAAAAAACCTCTGATGAGCAGCATGTCTAAGATGGACAAGAGGAATGTAAAATTTTAGAGGAATAATCACCATCTACCCAGCTGCCTCCTCTTTTTCATCCTCTACTGGTAGCCTGTCCCTGGTAAACTGTTGCTTCCTTTTTCATCAACCCTCTCACTATTCCCCTGAGGGAAACATACCCCTACCTGTACATTTCTATCACAACCGCATGGGGTGCCATTGATCTGGTAACAGATACAAAACTGTGTTATAATTGCATACACATTTATATAAAAGTTCCTAAAAGGCATGGGCTATGTATATCTATCTATCTATCTATCTATCTATCTATCTATCTATCATCTATCTCCAATATCTATCTGAGTGCTGGGTATATGGTGTATGATTAATATGTCAGTGAATTAATAAATCAGTTAATGGAAAAGTAAATAAATAAGTTGACAGGTCAATTGCTCAACTTCCCACTAAACACACAGATTTCTTTTGTAGGCTTTGCTTGAATACCTACAGTGTTATAGCCTGGGAGGAAAATATGCCAAGCTAGTTTATCCTATAATAATTGGCTTATGCAGTTGAGGATCTATCCATTGTCTGTTATATGCCAGGCACTTTGATAGATGCTGAGAACTCATGCTTCTTCAGTGATTCTTACACAGCACACTTGGATTTCTGGGGATTTGGGGGCCTGAATAGAGCCCATTGGCTATGGACTCTGTCTTAGGGTCCTCCAGAGAAACAGAATCATATGTATATACACAGAAAGGGATTTATTATAATAATTGGCCCTCCTGATTATGGAGGCAGATAAATCCCCAAACCCTGCAGGGTGGGTTGGCAAGCAGGATAGCAATGGTCCGAATTGGAAGAACTTAGAACTAGGAAAGCATATGGTGTAGCTCCAAGTCAGAGACAAGAAGACTCAAGACCCAGAAAGAGTCGGCATTTTGGTTCAAGACTGGAGAGGAAAATACCCAATAACCCAACATGAAGTCTGCCAGGCAAGAAGAATTCTCTCTTACTCTCCGGAGAATCAGCCTTTTTGTTTTGTTCTATTAGACTTTCAACTGATTGGATGAGGTCCACCTACACTATGGAAGGTCATCTGCTTTACTCAGTCTACCAACTTCAAACTTCATACAAAAATACCCTCACAGAAACATCCAGAATAATATTTGACCAGATAACTGAGCACCTTGAGGCTCAGTCAATTAGACACTACAATTTGAAAATGTATTACTTCCTCCACATTTAATATTAAGACATTTCATTCACAGATCTAAATTTTGTGTTTTTCTTTAAAAAACTGACAATCTCTCTCACCTCTCTCTCTCCTTCCCTCCCTCTCTTTCTCCCTGTATCTGTGTGTCACTTGGGATTGAATCCAGGAGCATTCTACCTCTGAGCTATACCACAAGCCCTTTTTTTAATTTTTTGTTTTGAAGAGGGTCTCACTAGGTTGCTGAGAGTGTCTCTAAATTGCTGAGGCTGGTCTCAAACCTGTGATCCTCCTGTCTCAGTCTCCAAAGTACTGGGATTACAGGTGTGGGCCACCACACCTAGCCAACAACAACAACAACACCTGGAAATTTTTATTGGCAATAATAAGTCAAAGTTGGCTGCCCTTGTTTAAACAAGGAACTTTATTAACCCATCCAGGTTGTTATTAATTCCCTTTTCTAAGAAGTATGAATTGAATGTCTGCCTTGTGCCATTAGACTGTGATAGGTATTTGACATCATGGTCTCCGCATTAGACTAATCCCTCTGGGTATCTAGGAGTGGGGCAGAATGAATAGAGTGCATAGTAGAAACCGCTCCTTATGACTGAGCTCTTGACTAAAATATCAGGAAACCTGGATTTGAAACTGCACATTAGCACCCCAGTTCCTATAAAATATGAAGAAAGGGCTTAATCCGAAAAGGCCACTACCAGTCAGACCTGTGATCTCAGTACTTGAGAGGCAGAGACAAGAAGACAGCAGGTTTGCAGCCAGTCTCAGCAACTGAGTGAGACCCTGTTTCAATATAAAAAATAAAGTAGAGCTGGGGGTGTAGCTTGGAAGTAGAATGACCCTGGGTTCAATCACCAGTAAAATATGTACGCACGCATGCAGGCACGCATGCATGCAACTGCCCTTTGGAGGCCAACAGAGAACAGAGAACCCAGGTCTGAGGCTGCATGCTTCTTTTGGGCATACAGGCCCGTTTGCTTTGTTTCCTTGCCCTTCCCAGCTTCTTCATAATTAAAAGGCTGAACAGTATCCTTTTCCTATTCATCTGTTCTGCTTCCCAGCTCCGTAAACTGATTCCTGAACACTAAGCATATGCTGATCGGTTAGCACTGCAAGTGACCCCCCCTCCCCATCTATCCTCTCTGGTCCCCTGGAGGGGCTGGCCAGGCAGCACCATGGCTCCTTCAACACAAGCAAAACTCCAGCCAACAGCTCACATTTAACAAATTGGGCATCTGTCTGTCTTCCTGGAACCACGTTCTCATGTGGCCACGGCTGCCAGGCCATCCTCACGTGGAGGCTTGGGTGACTGGAAAATCAGCAGGACGATGGCAGAGAAGGGACTCTCAGGATGACATGTGTGATGGAGAACTGTTAGTTTTGCATTCAATAGGTTTTAAACATGTTATCGTGACAGGCATATTAGATTCTTAATTTGGTGAGTTTTTATTCCGTTGAGGTTAAATTTACATACACTGAAATGCACAGATCACAAGTGGATAATTCTGTTGTTGTTGTTGTTCACAGACCTGAGGATGGAACCCAGGGCCTTGCACATGCTAGGCAAGCGCTCTGCCACTGAGCTACGTCCCCAGCCCCATTACTGGATAGCTGTAAGAAGCAGCTTCACACCCATGGCCACATCCTTCTGTCATTCCAGTGCCCCTCACCAATCAATCAGTCACTTCCACCCTCAAAAAAATGCAGCTTGGATTTAATTTTTCTCTATAGACTAATTTTGCCTGTTCATCTGCATGGACCTATTCACAAGACACCCTTTCCTGTCTGGCTTCTATTGCTTAGCATGCTACAAGTGAGGTTCATCCATGACTATGTGTGCATCAGTAGTTCATTCCTCCTTATTGCTGAATAGTATCTTGTGATGCATTTGATTTTTTGAATTTAAATTTATTTTTAGCTGGGCAAGGTTGCACAGGCTTGTAATCCCAACACTTCGGAGGCTGAACCAAGAGGATCACAGGTTCATGGCCAGCCTCAGCAACTTAGTGAGGCCCTCTGCAACTTAGTGAGACCCTATTTCCAAATAAAAAATAAAATAGGGTTGGGGGTATAGCGCAGAGGTAGAATGCCCCTGGGTTCAATCTCCATTACCACATACACAAAAATTACTTTTAGCTGATACCCAAAACCTAAAAATTGTATGTATTAATGGAGTGCCATGTGATGTCTCAAACATGTATACATTGCGTAATGCTTAAATTAGTTTAAACATATATCTTCGAGCTATACCCCCAGCCCTATTTTTTTATTCTTTATTTTTTGAAACAGGGTCTCACTAAGTTGCAGAGTGCCTCACTATATAGCTGAGGCTGGCCGCGGATCCGGATCCTCCAGTCTCAGCCTCCCAAATGCTGGGATTACAAGTGTGTGCCACCATGCCCGGCTCATTTATCATTTCTTTATAGTGAAAACATTCAAAATCCTTTTTTCTTCCTTTTTGAAATGTACATCTTATTATCTATAGCCACCCTGTGTGCATCAGCACAATTTCTTGCTCTTAAACTGTAACTTCGTAGCCATTGATCAATTTCTCCCCATCCCTCCCTACCGCCTACTCTCAACTTCTGGATCAACGTTCTTAGATTCCACCTATGAGTGAGATTATGTGGTACTTGCCTTTCTGAAAACATATAATTTTAAATTTCAACTCATTTTAATAATATAAGCAATACACAATTACATTGTCTTGGAAAAAACAGAAACATGATGGAGTGTGATATTCATATTCTTTGACCACTGGTGTGAATCCTTACAATCTTTTCTTCCCATGCATTCACATATGTTCCTTTAGAAGACACATGTAGTGCTGGGGGTGGTGGTACCTGCTTGTCATCCCAGTACTTGGGAGGCTGAGACAGGAGGATTCCAGATTGGCAGCCAGCCTCAGCAACTTAGTGAGGCCCTCCACAACCTAGTGAGACCCTATTTCAAAACAAAAAAAATAAAAATAGGGCTGGGGTTGTAGCTCAGAGGTAGAATGCTTCTGAGTTCAATTCTCAGTACCACCAAAAAACAAAACAAAACAAAAACATAAAAAGCCCCCAAAACCACAACCCCCCCCAAAAAACCCCAAAACTTGTAGTTATTCCTCTGTATCTGTGAGAAATTGAAATTGGTTCTGGCATTAAAATCTACAGATGCTCGAGTCCTTTATATAAAATGACATAGTATTTGTATATTACCTATGCACCTCTTCCCATATACTTTAAATCATCTTTAGATGACTTATAATACTTAATACAATGTAAATGCTATGTGAATAGTTGTTAGACTGTATTGTTTAGGGGATAATGACAAAAAAAAAAGAGAAAAAAGTCTGAACATGTTGAGTACTTTTTAAAAATTTTTTTTTTTTTTGATCATCAGGTGTTGAATTTATGGAGGCAGAACTCATGGATCTGGAGGCTGGAGGCTGACTGTAATTTTGTTTATTGTTTTTGAATATACTTTTATTGGTACATTGTAGTGAGGTTCTAAGTGATACAAACACACATGCACCCAGCACTTGATGTATTTTCCTCCAGATTTTACCCAATTCCCCACCCCACTCCCATACATGTGAGATGGGAAGTGAAACCTTCAAATATGGACATAACAATATTTGGACTGTTTCCTTCCTCAGCCTCCTTTTCCTCCTCCTTCTTCCCTCCCCCAGTCGCCTTCCACTATTTCACTGGTGTTTCTCCTCATTTACCTGAAGTCCCCTTTCCCCCCTATTTTCTCTCTAGCTTCCATATATAAGAGAAAACATACAATCCTTGGTTTTCTGAGACAGGCTCAGCTCAGTTAGCAGAATATTCTCTAGTTCCCATCCATTTTCTTGCAAATGACATAATTTTACTCTTCTTTGTGAGGAAAATTCCACTGCATGTATGTACCACATTTTCTTTATCTATTCATCTATTGACAGACACTGATGTTGATACTATAATTTGGCTCTTGTGAATTGTGTTGCTATAAAAGTGGATATGCATGTGTCCCTATCCTATTCTGGCTTTCATTCTTCTGGAAAGATACCAAGGAGCAGTATAACTGGGTCATCTGGTAGTTCCATTCCTAGTCTTTTGAGCAACTCCCATACTGATCTCCATAGTGCTTGTACTAATTTATCATCCTGCCAACAGTGTATGAGTTTCCTATTTCCCCACATCTTCACCAGCATTTATTATTGTTTGTATTCTTGATGGTTGCCATTGTGTTTATTAGAAAAAAAAGTAGCTACACACTTTATCTCTAGAATTTGCTTTTTTTACTCAATAATATGTCTAGTAGATACAACCATGTTTGTGCATAGAAATTTACCCTAATTTTTTTTGTGTGTTTGTGGTACTGGGGATTGAAGATAAGAGCTCTTTACCCCTGAACACATCCCCAATCCCTCACCCTTTTTAAAAATTTTATTTTGAGACAGGGTCTCACTAAGTTTCCCAGTCTGGCCTCTAACTTGTGAACCGCCTGCCTCAGCTTCCTGAGAAGCTGGGATTACTGGTGTGTGCTACTGAACCTGGTTACTCTATTTTTTAAACTGTTGCACAATGCTTTATCATATATTTTACATTTTTAGCAAGCCCTAAGATGGTTTCCAAGTTTTTCCATTTCAACACATGCTGCAGTAAAAATATTTGTGAAGCTTCCTTGTGCACACATGTGTTTCTGTAGGGTAGGTGGGGAGAAGTGGAATTTCTGAGTCAGAGTGTACATTCAAGTTTCAATAGATTTGCCAAAGTATTCACACAAATTTATATTCTCTCACTAATGCTTAGAGTGTCATACAATTTTGAAATTTTAAGCCAGGCATGGTGGCACGTGCCTATAATCTCACTATGTGGTAGGCTGAGACAGGTGGATCGTCGGTTCAAAGCCAGCCAGCCTCAGCAATTTAGTGAAGCTTTCAGCAACTTAGCAAGACCCTGTTTCAAAATAAAATAGGACTTGGGGCATAACCCAGAGGTAGAAGGCCCCTGGGTTCCATTCCCAGCACCACCACTACCACCACCAATAACAACAACAACAAATATTGAAATTTTGGCCAATCATTGGGAGAAAATCTTACCTCATTTTAATTTGCAATTCACTTATCCTGTTCAAGAAAGACTGACCATTTTTTCTTATGATTATTTGCTATTTATGTTTCTATTCACTGAAAAGGAATGTCCAGCTTAATTTTTCTATTGGCTCATTTCTCCTTTACTTACTAGGTTTTTAGGAGTTAGTTTTATTATACTTTATTATTCTCAGTGCCAAGTCTTTGTTCTATTTTTTTTTTGGCAAGTAAAATTAACTCCATTTTGGGGGTGATTTTTGTAGTGCAGATATTTTAAATTACACCAATCTTTGGATTATAACTTTTGCTTTTTTAGGCCCTTTTAAAGAACCTTCTTCCTTACTCCAAGGTCCTGAGCACAGGGTTTTATTTCCTTCCAATTTTTTATAGTTGTAGTTTGATTAAGATGGGCTTATAGGACATTCTGATAAATAAGGCAATTCCAGTCTCTTCCAGTCTTTTAGCAAATAAACTTTAGCAGCCTTGAATTTTTTTTTTCTTTTTTTGCAGTACTGGGGATGGAACCCAAGGGCATTCTACCTCTGAGCTACATCCTTAGCCCCATTTTTTATTCCTTATTTTGAAACAGAGTCTCACTAAGTTGCAGAGGGCCTCACTAAGGAGCTGAGGATGGCTGCGAACCTGGATCCTCCAGTCTCAGCCTCTCAAGTACTGGGATTACAAGCGTGGGCCACCACACCTGGCAGCAGTCTTGAATTTTCTACTGTGCCTTTCATCCTATTTCCAGTCCAGTGTGTGTGTTGTGTGTGCTGTATTAAATAAACACTACAAGATCGTCCCAGTTTTGTGTCTCATGTTCCTTTTTAAATCCACCTTAAATTTTGCTCAGAAAACAAAACAAATATTAATTCACTGAGCAACCATCAAACATCTTTTGTTTTTGGAACTGGGGATTGAACCCAGGGACATTCTCCCTGTGAGTTATACCCTACAGCCAGCCCTATTTTATTTCTTATTTTGAAACAGGATTTTGCTAAGTTCCTGAGGCTGACCTTGAACTGGTAATCTTCCTATCTCCCAAGTACTGGAAATACAGGTGTGTGCCTCCATGCCCGGCTTAGCAAACATCTTTCTGTGCCTTCTGGAGACAGACATCAGCTCTCAGCGAGGAGACCCTGACTGCAGCATGCAGAGGCTAGTGGAAGCAGGCGTATAGCTAACACCTATCAGTGTGTGAGAGCCAAGGAGACATCTAGAAGTGGGTGCTGTGATATATCCAGGTGTCAGACGAGGACAAACTGTCCTAGGGACTTAAATAAGACTGGCTTGACCTTTCCTGCAGGAAGTCCAGCAACCTTCTCCAGATTCCTGTGAATTCCTTGGGCTCTGTCATCTTTGGTTTGAGCTTTGCTTCACTCAATGCTGCTCGACCTGCATCCTTTCCCTGCAGTCATCCCCTGCTCCTCCCTGGCCCAGGGGTCCTTGCTTCTGGCTCCTTGGTTTCCCCTCAAGTCACTAACTCAGGCTCATGTGTATGAAACACCAGTGACACTGTAGAGAGATGAGGGTATATGTGTCAGAAGGACTTTTTTTTTTTTTTTTTGATACTGGGGATTGACCTTGGGGCCTTCTACCTTTGAGCTACACCCCCAGTCCTATTTTATTTTGAGACAAGGTCTCACTAAGTTGCTAAGTCTGGCTTCAAACCTGCAACTCTCCTTTCTCAGCCTCCCAAGTACTGGGATAACAGACGCGCACCACCACAGCCGGCTTTAGCCAGACAAGTTTACATCTAGCACTCATTCCTGGAGCCTTTCCACCCTCAGTGCCTGTCACTATTTGCACTGGTCACTTTCCTCTCTGTCCTCCAGGGCCTTCGTGCTCTGTGTCCACTGTCTGACAGAGACATGGACAAACCTCCCAGCTCCTTGGTTTCCAGACCCCCTCAGTGGCTCAGTTAATCCCAGTTTATTATGCAGATCAGTTTTACTTAACTGGCAGTGGTTCAATCCCCAGTACTGCAAAACAAAAACAAAAAAACAAAAAACAACAACAACAAAAAAACCCTCAATCTAAACCAGGCTTGCAGGCACAGGCTGTAATCCCAGTACTTGGGAGGCTGAGACAGGAGGATCACAAGTTCAAAGCCAGCCTGGGAAACTAAGTGAGACCCTGTTTCGAAATAAAAAATAAAAAGGGCTGTGGGTGTAGCTCCAAGTAGAATGCCTTTAGGGTTCTATCTCCAGTACCACAAAAAAGAAAGAAAAAAAAAAAAGGCTTAACCTAGAACTGCCACATACCTGATCAATTCTACTCCTAGGTATATACCCAAAGAATTAAAAACTGATATGCAAGCACTTGTACACAAATGCTCATAGTTAAATGTCCCCAGAGGTCCATGTGGTAAAGCTTTGGTCCCCAGGAGGGAACTAGCAGGAGGTGGTGGGACCTTTAGGAGGTGGAGCCTTATGGGAGGGTCTTAGGTCCCTGGGGTGAGCTTCAGAGGGGAGCGGGACCCTAGCCTGTCTTCTTCCTTGCTTTTGCTTCCTGGCCATTAGGTGAGCAATTTGCTCCACCACTCACTCCCTGCCATTGTTACCCCCACCAGAGGCCCAAAGCAACAGGTCTGCTTGACTATGGACCAGAACCTCTAGAAGCTTGAATCTTTTCTCATATAAGTTAATCATCTCAGGTATTTTGTTATAGTGACAGAAAGCTAATATAGCAAGAGGACATAGAAAAGTTTTTTTTTTTTTTTCTGTGGTACTGGGAGTTGAACTTAGGGGCCTTCTACCTCTGAGCTACACCCCCCAGCCCTGTTTTTTCATTCTTTATTTTAAAACAGGGGCTCACTTTGTTGAGGAGGGCCTCATTAAGTAGTTGAGGCTGACCACGAACCTGTGATCCTCCTGTCTCAGCCTCCCAAATACTGGGATTATAAGTGTGTACTACCACACCTGGCTGGTGGAAGTTTTGGCACAGACTTTTTATTTATTTTTTTGTAGTACTGGGGATTGAACCCAGGGGCTTTTGATCTCTGAGCTGCACCCTTGGCCCTGTTTGTTATTTTTATTTTGAAACAGGTTCTTGCTAGGTTGATGAGTGGCTCACTACTTGCTAAGGCTGTCCTTGAAACCATGACCTTTCTGTCTCAGCCTCCCAAGTACTGGGATTACAAGCATGCATCACCATGCCCCGCCATGGAACAGATTTTTAAAGAGAATGTGCTAGAGTAAACTGAGTCTGGATAAAGGATTGCCAAGGACCCCTGAAGTTTAAGAGCATAACTTTGTAGGGTAGCTAACTTCGGTATGCAAAAGCAAGGCCTAAGTCACAACTAAGGCAGTCATACTGGTGAGTATATTGTTACATAAAACACTAATCAAGCAGCACCCAAAATAGATCGGGAATAGTGAAAGAAATACAAGTAGTCTTATGAGAAGGAGGATTTGAAAACTTTCCATATGCAAGTGCTTTCTTCAAAAGAAATGCTAGTGAAAAAATGAAAAGGGGATAGAGAACAAAGATGGCGTCTGAGTGAAATACCTCTCCCCAGACGCTGTTCTTTCAAATCAAATTTGCCCCAAAACCAGCTTCTTTACAGAAAAAAAAAAAAGCAACAAAAAGGGGCGAAAGCTGAACCACAACGGAAGAAAACTCAGATAGCCGGTCAGGGGAACAAAGGAGTCCTCCAAACACCTCGGAGGGAGTGCAGGCGAGT
>PVLC010047561.1:0-11047 GCA_004027655.1 Graphiurus murinus
TTTTTTTTTTTTTTTTTTTTGCGGTACTGGGGATTGAACTCAGGGGCATTCTACCTCCGAGCTACACCCCCAGCCCTATTTTTTTATTCTTTATTTTGAAACCGAGTCTCACTAAGTTGCAGAGTGCCTCACTAGGTAGCTGAGGCTGGCCGCGAACCCGGATCCTCCGGTCTCAGCCTCCCGAATGCTGGGATTACAACCGTGCGCCACCACACCCGGCTCCTATGGGTGTTTTGAAAACATGAAATCTCCTTACCTCCCTTCCCCTTTCATTCCGTACCTTCAAATTGTACCGTGGCAATAAAACCCAGGGCACATGTTTTGTGTGTGTGTGTGTGTGTGTGTGTGTGTGTGTGTGTATGATACTGGGGATTGAATCCAGGCGCATTCTACCTCTGAGCTACACCCCCAGTGCTTTTTATTTTTTATTTTGAAACAAGGTCTTGCTAAGTTGCAGAGAGCCTTGCTAAGTTGCTGAGGCTGGCATGACTCTTTGATCCTTTGGTGTGAGCCTCCCAAGTACAGGGATGACAGGCGTGTGCTGCTATGCCCAGCCCCAGGCAACTCTTAATCACTATTCCTTCTGATGTTGGCTAATATGTACCACAGTAACGGAGAAGGCAAATGTTGAAAGGGAAGAGAGAGGAAGTTGAGTCAGTAATTGGTGTTAACCTGTCTGTATTTCTTTTTCTTTTTCTTTTTTTTTTTTTTTTTTGTGGTACTGGGTATTGAACTCAGGGGCATTCTACCTCTGAGCTACACCCCCAGTCCTATTTTTATTCTTTATTTTGAAACCAGGTCTCACTAAGTTGCAGAGGGCCTCACTAAGTAGCTGAGGCTGGCCTCGAACCCAGATCCTCTGGTCTCAGCCTCCCAAGTACTAGGATTACAAGCGTGAGCCACCATTCCCGGCTTAACCTGTCTGTATTTCTTTTCTTTCTTTCTTTTTTTTTTTTTTTGCGGTACTGGGGATTGAACTCAGGGGCATTCTGCCTCTGAGCTATATCCCTAGCCCTATTTTTTATTCTTTATTTTTGAAACTGAGTCTCACTAAGTTGCGGAGTGCCTCACTAGGTAGCTGAGGCTGGCCGCGAACCCGGATCCTCCGGTCTCAGCCTCCCGAATGCTGGGATTACAAGCGTGCGCCACCATGCCCGGCTCCTGTCTGTATTTCTTATGCAAAACTACACCTACATTTTTCAAATGAGGCCATTTGCTATCATAAGGGCTTCACTAAGAATTTTCTAGTTTGTCTTATTTGACAGAGATGTGATGCTTCCCATAAAACACACCACGGTTAATACAGAGGGCTGCCTCTCTCTGCACTGAAAATCAATCTTAACCCAAAGTCCATGTTTGCACTTGGGAGGCTGAGAAAGAAGGATCACAGGTTTGGGGGCCAGTCCCAGCAACATAGTGAGACCCTGAATCAAAATAAAAAATAAAAAGGGTTGGCAGTGTAGCTCGAGGCAAAACACCCCTGGGTTCAATACCCAGTAAAACACACACACACACACACACACACACACACACACACACACACACACACACACACACAACAAAAATAACCCCAGCTCTTAAATTAAATCATAGGAACTGTCATATACCATTTACACATCACAACCTGCGTCTCTGAAGTAGGAGGAATGCATCATGGTTTCTAGAACATCTTTAGATCAAAAGAACCTATCTTATTTTAAAGTCATTGAAAAAAAAAGCTCAACAGAGTTTAAAGCATTAGGTAATTTTGTTCACTGTTACAGATTAAAACTTCCAAAGCAAATAAAAGAGCCATAATTCTCCGTCTACTTTTTTTGTGTGTGATACTGGGAAAGGAACCCAGGGGCATTCCATTTCTGAGCTATACCTCCAGGCCTATTTTATTTTGAAACAGAGTCTTGCTAAATTGTGAAGGCTGGCCTCAAACCTGCAATTCTCAAGATTCAGCCTCCCAAGTACTGGGATTATAGGTATGTGCCACCATGCCAAGTTCTATATTTATCTTTAAGGGGGGGGGGTCACTTGGCAAAGAGTACCCTAAGGAAGGCACTTGAGTTTTCTCAGCATCCTTTTTATAACCTAGGTCTTTCTCTCTTGTCCTCAGAGAAAGAGAAACAAATGCCAAAAGCCAGCATTTAAACTATGGAAGTATCTCACAGAATAACTCACTGGCATGGGGTCCCATAGGGAGAATTGGTAGGGGCATAGAATTAGTGGGCCTTTGTTTTGGAACCTTGGGAGAGTGGAGCCTACAGAGGCATCTGGAGCTTAACATGAGGTCTGGGTGGGGATCAGATGGTTGTGCTGAAGATGGGGATCTGACTTGGGAAACTCTGATGACTGGGCCTTGATAGCCAAGTGCCTTTGCTCCATTCCTTGGTGCAATCTCTGAGCTCACGCCTGGGCAAGGTGCTAAACTGGTTTCCTGGACTTTCCCGAGCAATATCTAATTAGCAAATAACACAGCTCAGTGACGTTCAGGAGGATGCAGATCCCAGACACAGCAATCATGAACACGGTAAAGACTGTCTTCTCCGTGGGCCTGGAGATGAAGCAGTCTACAGTATTGGGGCAGGGCCAGGCATTGCACTTCACCAGCCGCTGCATGAAGAAGCCGTTGTACATGACGTAGAAGACGTACATGAACACGGCCTCGAACACCACGCGGAAGAAGATGCTGCTGGTGTAGGTCCACCACAGGGAGCCCTCGATGCGCACCTTCTGGGCCTTGATCTCTTCGACGTCCTTGAATTCGCTCTTGATCTCGCCCTTCATGAACTTCCTTTTCTTCTCATGTCTCTGGTAGGCCACATGCATGGCCACCAGCAGCGCAGGCGTAGACACGAAGATCAGCTGCAGGGCCCACAGGCGGATGTGAGAGATGGGGAAGTGGTGGTCGTAGCAGACGTTCTTGCAGCCAGGCTGCAGTGTGTTGCAGACAAAGTCGGCCTGCTCGTCCCCCCACACCTCCTTTGCAGCCACCACGAGAATCATGATGCGAAAAATAAAGAGGACCGTGAGCCAGATCTTCCCAATACTGGTGGAGTATTTGTTGACACCCCCCAGGATGGTCTGCAGCGCGCCCCAATCCATCCTGTCCCCTGGGCAGTCAGCTCTGGAAGACAAAGGCAGGCGATGTTAGCAATCACTGGTGCTTGGATGGAATCCAGGTAATTTCTTTGGGATGGGGTATTTCTTAAAACTCCTGAGCAAACATCAATTGTACAGGCCTCCCTCAAAATGGTGAAAAGGAAGCTGTGTGGTTAGCAGTAGGACTACACGCTTAGCTCCCAGGCCATCCCCAACAAGTTCCCAAGTGTCCGCTGGTAGTGAATGGGTTAGTCAGTATTCGCCCAATCTTTTTAGTCTGTAGGGCCTGGGGCATACCACAGCCAAGTACTTGTGAGCTTTAAGTCCTGACAGAACCCACTGAGCCCTCTACACCCACCCAGTTGCAAGGTACATTGGGACCACCAAGGTTCGGATTGACACCAGTTTGTGTCAAACTGGTCTTAAAGCCTGAGAGGCCAAGTAATTTATAGAGGTCCACCTAAGCCTAGAGTCATACCAAGGTTCCCCGCAGGAGTCCTTTCTGTAAAATATATATATTTTTGGTACTGGGGATTGAACCCAAGGTCATTCTACCACTGAGCTATACTCCCAGCCCTTTATTTTTTTAAAATCTAAGTTGCTGAGGCTGGTCTTGAATCTGTAACCCTCTTGTCTCCATCTGCCAAGTACTGGGATTACAAGTGTGTACCACCACACCCAGTTTGGATTGTGGTTTTAATTTAGAAGTAATCTCAGTACTTAGGAGGCTGAGGTAGGAGGATTGCAGGTTTGATGCCAGCCTCAGTAATTTAGCAAGACTGTTTCAAAATAAAAATAAACCAGGCATGTTTTATGCCTGTAATCCCAGTATTTGGGAGGCGGAGACAGGAGGATCTCAGGTTTGAGGCCAGCCATGGCAATTTAGCAAGACTCCGTATCAAAATTAAAAAAAAAGAGCCGGGCGTGGTGGCGCACGCTTGTAATCCCAGCATTCGGGAGGCTGAGACCAGAGGATCCAGGTTCGCGGCCAGCCTCAGCTACCTAGTGAGGCACTCCGCAACTTAGTGAGACTCGGTTTCAAAATAAAGAATAAAAAATAGGGCTGGGGGTATAGCTCGGAGGTAGAATCCCCCTGAGTTCAATCCCCAGTACCGCAAAAAAAAAAAAAAAAAAAAAAGGTCTGGGGTGTAGCTTGGAGGTAGGATGCCCCTGGGTTCAATCCCCAGTACCACAAAAAATAAAACAAAAATAAAATACAGCTTGGGGTATAGTTTAGAGGTGGAATGCTTCTGGGTTCAGTCTCTAGTACTGCACACACAAAATAAGTAAGTAAATACATAAATGAGACTCATTATGAAAAATGACAAAATTCAACTCAATAGTCCCACAGATACAGGCCCACTGAAGCCCATCGCTGTTGCTGTTCAGAACAAAGCTTGGGGGGCAGAAGAGTGTTCATTCAGAGTGGATGTGCAGGAGCCCAGGGAGACCTTCCAGGGGCCAGTGGCCTTTTATTTCATCCCAGAATATAAACTGTTCTCATTGATTCATAGTTATCCACCCTACCTGTCACAATCAATCCCTTTTCTAGACACCATTCCACCCTCCCCACGGTCCTCGTGAGTCACCTGTTTGCACCTCTTTCAAGCTGTAATGAATCCACCTTCTCTTACTTAAAAGCATCCTGCTCTCCCGATTTCAGGCAAGTTGCATCCTGTTTCCTGTGGGAGGGTAACGTCTCATTGTCCACAGGGGCTGCTGCGGGACAGGCTGGTCCTGCTCACCTTGGTCAGGGAAGCAGGAGAGTGCTGCTGAGACACTGACCCTTGCGAATCAGACAGGCCACTGGACAAATGGAGGCCTAGTTCACGCTAAGCACTGACCCATCTAGATCCAAACCTCGGGTAGACTGGGACCAGCCATCCTTCCCAAGGTCCCGCAGTTCAATCTGATGCTGCCCTTGTGGTAAAACCCCTCAAAGTAAGTGTTTAGATTGGGGGGGGGGAGCTACTGAGGCTGGAACACACGGGCATTCTACTTCTGGGCTATACCCTCAGCAGCCCGATTTCATTTTTTATTTTGAAACAGGGTCTCCCTAAGTTGCTGAGAGCCTCATTAAATTGCTGAGGCTGGCCTTGAATCTTTAATCCTCTTGTCTAAGCCTCCCAGGTACTGGGATTACAGGTGTGGGCCATTGTGCCCTGCTAATGTTCAGATTTTAACAAAACCATCACACAGAATTAGACTCTCCAGTTTTTGTGGGTGCTCACTAAGTGGCAAACAGGACGCTTCTTGAAACAAACACCGTACACCTGGCCAAAGATACGGAAGTCGAGGGCAGAGAGCATCAGACACAGGTCCTACTTTCCTCCACAGACCAGCTCAACCACCATCAACTGAGAAAAATACCTAAACTCTATATTGCTGGGGGGGTTGGGCATTTATATACTTATTTATTTTGAACATTGGGGATTGAGCCCATGATGTCCTACCACTGGGCTACATCCCTAGCCCTTTTTATTTTTTATGTTGAGACAGGGTCTAAGTTGCCCGGGCTGGCCTCCAACTCAGTCCTCCTACCTCAGCCTCCTCTGACTAGCTGAGACTATAGGTTTGTGCCATCCACCCAGCTTACAATGACCTGCTTGAAAGTTCAGGCCCTTCAGGAAGAGACTAAATTAAAATCCCAGCAGGATAGGGGTAACAAAAATGAGCTAAGCAAGTGGGGTGAACTGGTTGGTAATGCACAAGTCGCGCACAGGGCTGCGCTTTTGACCGGCGGTCACAAGTAGGTCTCTACCTTCCCAGGCCGCCTCCCAGTTGCTGGAGCCGCCCAGGGTGCCCGTGAAGAGCTGGCTCACTTCTTTAGGGAAGGAATTGGGTGAATCCGCTGGTTCCCGAAACGCAAAAAAGCCCTCCACTCCCTTACCATCCGCCCTCACCTGGCCGACCCCCCACCCCGCTCCGCCCGCAGGTCCCCTCTTCTTCTGCAATTGCGACTGACTTCGAAACGAACGAGGACACGCTGCTCCACCCGTCGCAAGACAGTGCCGGGTAGCTGACCCTGGAGGCCGGCTCTCGGGGGCTGGGCAACGCTCACCAAAGTTAAAAGTTATCTTGTTTCTTGCGGGAGGGGGCCTGCGGGACACTGCTAGGCCGTCCGACCGCGCCTCTGAACCACGTCCTGCGGCCGTTCTGTCCGCTGCAGAGCGGCGCCCGGAGTGGACCCTCTCGGAGTCTAAGAGGCAGAAAAGCAGCCGGGCTCTGCGGCGGCCCGCTCCTGCCCCGCGCTCGGGGACTTGAAGCCTCGGGTGGCGGCAGGGACCGCAGCCTGGCGGCGGTGTCCCCGGCGCGTCCCTCCCGAGCCGCCTCCGCCGTGGCCTCCCCGGAGCCGGGTCCCGCCACCCCGCTGCCACCTGGGCGCTGGGGCCGGCTCACCTGCGAGGAGAAGGAGCGTGGCGGGCTCGCTGCGCGCGGGCTCGGGGCCGAGGGTCCGGGCCGGGCGCCGCCGACTGGCTGAGGTTTGGGGACGAAGCGCCGGGCGCTGCGGGTCTCGGACACCTGTGCCGGGCAGCGGCGCCTTTTAACCGCGCGGGACCCGCCCCTCCCCGCGCCACCCGGAACGTCTCGGAGGGCGGATCCCGGTGGCTGGCCTCCCCGCCCCGAGCTCCCGGGCCCCGCCCCGGAGTCCCCCGCCCCCCCAGGGTCCGGCCCCCCACCCCGAGCCCCGAGCCCCGAGCCCCGAGCTGGCTCGTGGGGTGGCGGGCAGAGGGACCGTCGCTGCGGTTGTCCCCTCTGACCAGCGCAGGGCGCCGCTGCATCTGCAGCTCTGCTTCATTATTATTAGTAATATTACTCGTAACATTATTATCTTTTTAGAAGCGCCGACGCTCCGACTGCCCGGTGGCTGCCGTGGCCGGGGACCCGGGCTGGGCGCGGGAGGGGGCGCGCGGGTCGGTGGGTCCGCGGGTCGCCGAGTCCCCACCCTGACCGGGAACTTCGAGATAGGCGCTCATTTTGGGGGAGCCAGGCTATCCAGCCCGGAGAGCGCGCGGATGGGCGGTGGCCGCCCCAGTGGAGAGGGCTGGCGTTCGGGGAGCGCCCGGCGCCGAGCTGGGGTTCACTTGCGAGGAGTTTTGATGTGTTGAGATGGTAGCGTCTGGAAGTCCGGAGCCGGCTGCTTTCGGGGACGCGAGTCCAGCCTTCCGCGGCTGAGGCTTTTTCTCCGCAAAGCGGCGGGCGGTGGTGCAGGCTGCGCACCCTCACCCGAGCGCTTTCCCGGGTCAGGTTTACGTGAAGTGAGGAAGCAGATCGAGCCTCAGAAACGAACGAGGCGTCCTGGCGAGGTGGCGCGCGCCTGTTATCCCAGTACTTGGGGGGCTGATACAGAAGGATCAAAGTTTGAGGACAGCCGCAGCAAATAGTGAGACTCTCATCAAGCTAGTGAGACCCTGTTTCAAAATAAAGATATAAATAGGGGTAAGGGTGTAGCTAGGAGGTAAAATGTCTTTGGGTTCAATCCCCAGTTTACCCCTCTCCCCCCCACACACAGGGAAAAAGAGAGAGAGAGAGAGAGAGAGAGAGAGAGAGAGAGAGAGAGAGAGAGAGAGAGAGAGAGAGAGAGAGAGAGAGAAAGAAAAGGGGAGGGGGAGGAGTTCCCTAGCTGGCCAGGCTATGTGAGGGCTTGGATCTCTGTTCAGGCAGATACAGAGCGGACGGGCACCGGCAGGGCTACCCCAGGTCCTCTGTGCTGTCCAGGACTCCGTTGGATCCTGGTTGGTTGGGATGAAGGAAGGGAGGACGTGCACTGGTCAGGACGTTCGCAGACTGAGAAAGCTCACTTCCCGGTCCGAAGGGCTCGCCCCAGTGCCCAGGCCGGCTCTCCTCCTTTCCGTCCCTGAGCTGTGACTGGCTCCTGAGGACAGCTTCTAGGTAATTTTAGGATTTATAGTTAGAACGCTTATAGTTCTTCAGTGTTCACTTGCTTTTATTCTCATGTTATTTGCGTTCTTGGAGCTAGCTCAGTGGTAGAAGGCTTGAATGAAGCACAAGGACCTAGGTTTGATCCGCAGCACCGCAAAAACAAAAAACACAATTTGATATTTATTCTTTTATTTATATCTTATTTTGTATATTTTTATTTTATTTGTATTAACTCCTTTTTACTCAGCGCTTGCTTTTGTTGTGTTTTGTATGATTTCTGTTGCTCTGTGTTTCTCTGTGTTGATGTTTTCTTCCTGAGGAGACTGTGGTTTCTAGGGTAGGACATTCCCTCTATATTTTTTTTGTGTCCCAAAAATAAGGGAGGAGGAGCAGGGTAGGAGAGGGAAGAGTAGGGAAAGGGTTGGTCATTTGCAATTACCTCCAAATGAGCTTAGGCATATATCCAATTATTAGATCACACCACAAATTAATGTTTTAAAAAATAAATTCAAGTTGGGTGTGGTGATGTATGCTTGTAATCCCAGTACTTGGGAGACCGAGACAGGAGGATAGGAGGTTTGAGACCAGTTTCAGCAAATTAGCAAGATCCTGATTCTGAATAAAAATAAAATAGGGCTGGGGGTATAGCTTGCAGCTACAGCGCCCCTGGGTTTAATCCATAGAAACACACACACACACACACACACACACACACACACACACACACACGAATCTGATAGCTGGGCGCTGTGACACTTGTCTGTGATCCCAGCATTTAGGAGGCTGAGACAGGAGGACTGCAGTTTAAGGCCAGCCTTAGCAACTTAGGGAGACCCTCAGCAACTCAGCAAGATCCTGTTCCAAAATAAAAACATAAAAAGGGCTAAGGGTGTAGTTCAGAAATAGAATGGCCCTGGATTTGATCCGTAGTACCAAAAATAAATTAATAAAGAGAACAATATTTTTAAAATTGTAATTATTTTGTAAAAAGCACAGTCATACTGCTGCATTTTTGTTGTTGTTATTAAAAGCATACTTTGGTACATGTAAGCACTGGAAATAAACCATACTTTTCTCATCTGCTTTTGTATATTTTCATCTTTTGTGTGTGTGTGTGTGTGTGGTACTGGGGGTTAAACCCAGGGGCATTCTAGCTCTGCATTACACCCCCAGCCCTATTTTATTTTTTATTTTGAAGCAGGGTCTTGCCAGGTTGATGAGAGTCTCACTACTTGCTGAGGCTGTCCTCAAACTTTGATCCTCCTGTCTCAGCCTCTCAAGCTCTGGGACTACAGGAGTGCTCCACCTTGCTGGCTGCGTTTTCTTCTTTTGACACTGACCCTAGAGAAGGTGGGCCCCAGTCTGTCCCCCTCCTCCAGCCTCCTCGACACCACAGCTAGGTCTTGGACGTTCAGGACACCTGTGGCGGGCTCAACTCTATCTCATCAACCTGTGACCAGATAGAGAAGAGCTTTCAGCAGAAAACCTGGCACCTCCCAGGTTGGCCACGAATGAAGTTAATAGAACAGGCCCTGGCCACAAAAGGGAAGGGACTTGTGGAGTAACTATTGTGACAGCCACACCTCGTCCCCTCAAAGTCTCAGGGAGAAATGAAAGCTCATTTTATCTCAGGTGATTATAACAGAGCTGAACTTTTATGCAGACATTGCAAATAATGCACCTGTAAAGTTTATAAGGTGAAAAATGTTAGTGTTTAAAGCTACTTGGTATTTTAATCTGACAGCTAGTATTGTGCAAGAAATCTGTGTGAGATAAATGGCATTTCTTAACATTGAAGGATTGCTAGCCAGCTCCCCCCACCCCCCTCCAGGACCTGGCATTGCAAACATGTCAGTGACAGCTCAACTCACAAATCACAGGTACCGAGGTGGGGGCGGGGGCGGGGGCGGGGTGCTGTCCCGCAGGCTTCATCCCTCAGCCACCTGCCACGCCGTCCCTGCTCATCATGCTGCAGAAATGTTAATCATTGTAATAACTGGCAGAGAGGGAGAGAGAGAGAGAGAGAGAGAGAGAGAGAGAGAGAGAGAGAGAGAGAGAGAGAGAGTTTGGCTCTTCCCCAGGTAGCAGCTGAGAGCTGAAGAGTCTTCTGGGCCCCTGGATAATTAATAACTCCTCACGCATGACACTGTGACTTCAGTGCAGGAGGCTTCACTGTGATCCCTTTTAATCTTTGTGGGTGATTATTATAGGGAGCATTACTTCCTCAACAATTTCTCTGAACCATTGGATCGCACCCTCACTGTGTTTTCTGAAAAGTGTTAATATCGAATCATTGCAGGGGAAGAAAGTCAATTGTTACATTCAAAGATTAAAAAAGAATTCAGACTTTAATTGTTTTCCTTAGAATTAAAGACATCTAATTTGAAATTTCAACTTCTGTTGAGTGTGGTGGCACACTCCTGTAAACCCAGTACTTGGGAAGCTGAGACAGGATGATCTCAGCCTCCGCAAGTAGTGAGACTATCAGCAACCTAGAAAGACCCTATTTCAAAATAAAAATAAAATAGGGCTGGGGGTGTAGCTCAGAAGTGAAAGCCCCTGGGTTCAATCCTCTAATCCCCAGTCCAAAAAAAAAAAAAAAAAAAAAAAAAAGCCAGGCATGGTGGCACACGATTGTAATCCCAACATTTGGGAGGCTAAGACCAGAGGATCCAGGTTTGCGACCAGTCTCAGCTACCTAGTGAAGCATTCCACAAGTTAGTGAGACCCTGTTTCAAAATAAAGAATAAAAAATAGGGCTGGGGTATAGCTCGGAGGTAGAATGCCCTTAAGTTCAATCCCTAGTACCGAAAAAAAAAAAATACACCTATTTAAAACTCCCTAGGTTTGCTGGTAGGGAAAATTTACTTTGATTGAATATAAAAATTAAAATTAAATTCTGAGCTCAGCGTGGTGGCGCATGCTTGTAATCCCAGCATTCGGGAGGCTGAGACCGGAGGATCCGGGTTTGCGGCCAGCCTCGGCTACCTAGTGAGGCACTCTGCAACTTAGTGAGATCCTGTTTCAAAATAAAGAATAAAAAATAGGGCTGGGGGTATAGCTCGGAGGTAGA
>PVLC010047562.1:0-11052 GCA_004027655.1 Graphiurus murinus
GGACCACATGGCCACCCCCCAGACCCACCTTGAGAAGCATGTGCCCGCCATTTCCCCCGTGAGGGTCAACACAGGCGAGTAAAGGAAGGGCCTCCACGCCATGCGGACCCGGCCAGCCTCACAGGAGCTCAGGCCCACTGAGGCCCCTCTGCCAGTCCAGGGTCCGCCCCCCACCCTGTCACCCTCCGCCCTGCGCCCCTGACCTTCCTGCTGGTGGAGGGGCATACCTTGGGGCCTGGCTGTCCTGAGTCTCCACGGGGCCCAGCATCACCAGGGTCTCCCCGAGATCCCTGAAGGCAGGACAGAAACCGAGGGTCGGCACAGTCACCTGTGGCGGGGACTGACCTGCACCCACAGGCCAGCTCTGGCCAGCAGACCACACTGTCCAGCCAGTGGCACTGCACTGAGGGCCCAGGGCCCTGGCTCCTCCTCCAGTGGGGGCCTGCACAGCAGAGGGGGCTGGGGCTGGGGTGCAGGAGGGCCCTGGTCCTGCCGACCAGTTTGCCACGGGAGGGTGACCACAGCCAGGCTGCGCCACCCACAGACAGGGACCTTAGGGTCCTTCAGGATGGGGAGGAGGGGGGCTCGGAGGACAAAGTGGCTGGTGTGTGCCACTGACCTGCTTCCCGGGCTCCCCAACTGCCCCCGGGGGGCCTCTGGGTCCAGGCAGTCCTCGGTCTCCCTGCGAAGGAAGAGGGTGAGGTTGGGGTCCCCTAGGCCCACTGTCAGTCCTGAGGATGTCGGGGACTTCGGGAGAGCAGGGCCGCACCACCCGCTGCTCTGCTGACGTCCGGGGTGCGCGCAGGGTGCGGCAGGGCAGGCTGTTCTGCGTCAGCCCCTCAGAGGGGCTGGTGCCCACCCAGGAACGCCTGGCCCTCCGGCCCTCCCGGCCCCTCACCCCCATACCTTGGCTCCTTTGTTGCCGACCTCTCCAGCCAGGCCCCGGGGCCCCTCGGGGCCAGGGTCACCCTATGAAAGAGAGACCCCGTCAGTGTTAGCTCCTGGCTGGGGACCGGCGTCTGGGTTCCGACTCTTGGGCGGTGTGGCTCAGAGGAGGGGTCCTTTAACCCCCATACAGGAAGAAGATTCCAGTGGATGAAGAGTGATGTGATCCTGAAGCCCCCTGCCCCACTGACCACCCGACCTCACAGTCCCACTGAGGCCATGTGTAGTGTGGGCCGGGACCCTGCCACGTCGGGAGGCAGCTGCCTCACCCCACTTTGAGGGGAACTTCAGCGCCATCCTCGGGGCCGCGGCAGCTCCAGGCACTTGCGCTGGAGTGGGAGGCGGAGAGGTCTGGCAGCACACAGCCTGTGCGGGGACCGGGCTTTCCCAGACCATGCAGGGAGCTGCCCTCTGGAGAGCGAGGCCCCAGGGCTCTGCCTGCTGGGGACGGTGAACCCTGGTCCTCCACACAGACCACTCACCTTCTCCCCCTTGGGGCCGTCACTGCCCGGGCCGCCCTTGGTTCCGGGGTCTCCCCTGCGCCCCTGCAGAGAACAGACAAGTCCGTGGGGGAAGGGCAGCTCCCAGAGCCCCACCCGCATCAGGCCCAAGCCACAGGAGGAAGCTCTAGTGACTTCAGGTTAAAGTCCTGCTCTCCGCAGGGCTCAGGCTCTGGGTGTGGGGACCCCGAGCCTGGGGATCCCTCCTGAGGCCCCCGGCCTGCACCGCAGGGTCCACTCCTCACCCTGTGTGTGTGTGTGTGTGGGGGGTTCCCTTTGTCCCAGCCAAGGATCCTGGGATGGTGGCTGGGTGGGGCCAGGCCAGGCTGTAAGTCCCAGGTGAGTGGTCTTTGAGGTGACGTGACTGGGTGTGGCTTGAAGCCAGCATCAGCGTGTCCAGGCTCCCGGGACTGTGCCCACCCGCCCAGGCCAGCCCCAGGGGCAGAGCTCAGCCATTCCCCAGGGCCTTCCTGGATCCCGTGCGTGAGGCCGGGGACTCACCGGCTCGCCTTTGGGTCCTCGGGGTCCAGGCCCGCCCTTGGCTCCTTTCACACCGGGGCTCCCGGGGGCTCCATTGTTGCCTTGGTATCCCTGTGGAGGGGGAAGGTTCAGCCGCAGCCCTGGCAGGCGGCCTGGCCGTGCGCTGGCCGGGGACTGGCAAGCCAGCTGGTGCATGAGTGAGGCCGGCTGCCTTCCGCCGATGTTTGCCTCGGCATGTAGGGGCTGCCACCACGTGTCCCTCCATGCCCAGACAGCCTCTGAGGAGCTCCCGTCACCTGACGGGGGACAGAGGACAGAGGACAGAGGGGTGGCAGACCTGGCCCACAGCTGTCCTTCATGTCCCTTCTCACAAACGTGGGGATGCAGCCCACAGGCCGCCATCCCCTCCTCAGAGGAGTGAGAACGCAGCCCACATGGCCGCCGTCCCTGGCCACGGCTAGCAGGTGACTCACCTTGCTCCCTTTGTCCCCGGGGTCTCCCGGAGGTCCTCTGCGTCCTGGGCGGCCAGCATCTCCCTAAAGGGTTTGGAGAGGTCAGCCTCTGCCCCTCTGTGGGGTGAGAGTGCAGGGCACCCCGGAGCAGGGCAGGACCTAGGGCAGGTGCCCCCTCCTGTGACCTGATGGTGGTGGGGTGCCCAGGGAAGCTGAGCGCGGCCCTCGGGGGCAGGGTCCCCGTGCACAGCACAGATGACAGCAGGATGCTCCAGGGCAGAGGATCTGGGTTGAGGGAGGCACAGGCCCCTGTTGCCCCCCCCCCCCATGAGGGCCGGCTTGCCCTGTGGTCCCTGCTCCTTAATAACCGGCCTGGGGACAGGCCCTCTCTGCTGAGCTCCTCTCTCAGCCGGGGCTGTGACCTCAGACACACTGAGCTGGCCTGGGTCGCCCCTGAGGTCACCTGAGGTTGGTGGCTTAGCTGCTGCTGTGTGCCCTGGCTGGCCACCTACCTTGGCGCCTTGGTCTCCTCGCTCGCCTGGGCTTCCTGCTTCCCCTGGGTACCCATCGGGGCCCTGAGAGAGAACGGGAGAAGTGTGTCACCCCAGGCGATCCTTGGGGCAAAGTGCCACCCTCCAAGCCTGGGAGGCACCTCCCACCCTTGCTGGGCGGCCCCAGGGTCACCGAGACCCCTACTCTCCGTCAGCAATTCAGCAGGCCCACAGTGGTACCCAAGCTCCAGAGAGGCAGGCCTGGGCCTTGGGGAGCCACCTGGCCGGAGGGCAGGAACAGAATCCCACTGCAGGCACCCCATCCCCAGAGCCAGGTTCAGTGCGAGCTCGCCAGGTGTGTGCAGCGCTTACCCGGTCTCCAGGGTCTCCCTTGCAGCCAGGAGGTCCGATGCGGCCCAGCTTGCCCTGAAGGAGGACAGGGTAAGGAGCATCAGGGCAGGATCTGGGGTCTGAGTGGAGGCCGGGTGATCTGGCGCCCAGGGCACTTCACGGGTGGGGTCGTGGGGCCCTCACCAGGCACATGGGTGTGGTGATTCCTGGCGGCCATTGTGCCGTCTCCAGGAAGCCTGGAGCACAGGTGTGGAATGCTCCCACCATGTGTGTGTGTGTGTGTGTGTGTGTGTGCGTGCACACTTGTATGTGGTGTGTGCAAGCGTGTGTACGTGAGCGCACACGTGTGTGTGAATGGTCACAGCAGCGCCAGAGGCTCAGAGGCTCACTCTACCTTTTGCCCGTCGGTTCCGTTCTTGCCAGCCAGGCCCGGGGCTCCCTGGAAAGGAAGGAGAGGGGACCCATTAGCCCTGATCCTGGTCTCCTCGGAGCAGCCTGGAGGAGGCGCCCATGCACCCCACCCGGCTTACCTTCCTTCCATCGGCTCCATATTCCCCCTGTGTGGATGGAAAGCGAGGTGTGAGGCGTCACTGGTCACCAGATGAAGCCTTCTGGTCAGAGCTAAGCGCCTCCCACAAAAGCCCCGGGTGACCGGTGACCCGCAGGCTGCTAGGAGGAGACGGTGAGGTCCTCTGCAGCCAGGCTTACCTTCTCTCCTTTGAAGCCAGGCACACCCTGCGGGCGGGAGGAAAGGACCAGGTATTACCAGGGGCAGGGAGGGAGGGATGACAGGGAAGGACAGGGACCCAGCAGAGTGGAAGAGGTGGCAGGCTGCATTGGCACCGTGCTCAGAGCGGGGCCTGGACGAGGGCTCAGGCCGCACACTTGGTTTGGGGATGACTATCAAACTGTGCTTGGAAACGGCCGCTGGGCTGCAGACACTGGCGAGGGCAGTGGGGCCTTCCCTTGGTGGTGTGGGCTCCTGTGCCAGGCTGGCCATGCCAGTCCCAACCCTGGGCAGGGCCAGGGGAACTTGCCTTGGGTCCTGGGAATCCAATGGGGCCTTCGATGCCTGGATCTCCCTGCGGAAGAACAGAGAGACCTGAAGTGATCCCAGCCCTGGGGTGCGTGTGTGTGCGTGTGTGTGTGCGTGTGTGTGCGCGTGTGTGTGCATGTGTGTGCGTGCGTGTGTGTGTGGCTGGGTGTGGGGGGCAGACACTCACCTGTCGCCCCTTCTGTCCGGGCTCTCCTGGTTCACCCATGTTGCCCTTGGCGCCCTAAAAGCAGAGGACAGGGAAAAGGGTAAACTGAGGCAAGGGTGGGGGCAGGGCTCTGTCACCTCCTCTGAGAGACAACATGGCAAAGGTCATGGGTCTTCCCCACATGGGGCCACCTTGGGCTCTTGTTGACCCTCTGAATCCTGACTGGCAGCCTCTGGGGTGGGGTGCCCCGCACACTGGCCCGCCTCAGCCACCACTGAGGTCCACGTGGCATTCACAGTGACATTAATTCCTCTCAAATGGGGCAAGTCTCTAAGTAACTTCAGAAACTTACAAAAGATCATGGCTTCAGAAGTCTACATAAGGGTCACACTCCCTCGGAATTAAATTTCTTTTTTCTTTGTAGTGCTGGGGATTGAACCCAGAGGCATTCAACCTCTGAGCTACTAGCCAAGCCTTATTTTACTTTTTATTTTGAAACAGGGTCTCGCTAAGTTGCTGAGGGCCTTGCTGAGTTGCTGAGGCTGGCTGTGAACCTGCGATCCTCCTGTCTCAGCCTCCCAAATACTGGGATTATGGCATGCACCATCGTGCCTGGTTAGCAAGTTACTTTAAATGCCTCATCTCATGGGTCAGAAGTTTGTTTCCCCTTCTCTCCTCATCTTTATGGTTTTTGATGAACATGAATTTTTGGCGTTTCAGATACTCTGGTATGAAGTTTGGAAGGATTTTATTCTATACACCTGTGTTAGGAAATGCAGGGTGACCATTCAAAGCAGAGTCTCTAAAACCTTCTATTTTTTTTTTTTTTTTTTTTGCGGTACTGGGGATTGAACTCAGGGGCATTCTACCTCCGACCTACACCCCCACCCCTATTTTTTATTCTTTATTTTGAAACCAAGTCTCACTAAGTTGCGGAGTACCTCACTAGGTAGCTGAGGCTGGCCTTGAACCCGGATCCTCCGGTCTCAGCCTCCGGAATGCTGGGATTACAAGCGTACGCTACCACGCCCAGCAAAAACCTTCTATTTAATAAGCCAGAAAGTGGGTTTTTCATGGTAATCACCAACTGTATTAACACGAATGCACCTCCTGTTTCCATGTATATAAAGATCTTTATATGGTTTACTGAAGTCTTGATCTGTTCTAAGTGAGCATACTTGCTTATTTTACAAAAGTACCTTAATAGCATATCTCAATAATTAAAAAAAAATCCTTTTCTCAAAATGACATTTAAAAGGAAAATGATAAAATCTGTGCTGTAGTTTCTCCAGGTTGGAAGTGGGGAGCCTATCCGGGCACAGCCATTGGGGTGTGGTCGGGGCTTCCTGACAGGAGGTCACACAGGTGCCGGGGGCGTCTCACCTTCTGTCCTCGGTAGCCCTTGGGGCCGTGGGGTCCAGGGATCTCCAGGCAGCTCACCTTGTAGCACTGGAAGGAGAAGGTGGAGGGTCAGTGGGTCAGGCTGGTGGGACAAGTCCCCAGAGGGCTACGTAGCCTGGGACACTTGGAGGAGCCCCAAACGCCCGTCAAGGCCACCAGGGCCAGGGAGAAGGAGCAGCCCAAGGCTGGTTTCAGTGAAGCCTTCTAGTCGAGTTTTGGAAAAGCAAGGCTGAGTTAAGCAATGATGGACAGTAACAAGCATAAAAGAGCAACGGGCTTTGGCTAGGCACCACCTGTATACAGGAATGAAACCACCCTGCTGGCTAGTGGCTGTCCTAGGCATGAGTGTTTCTGCAGAAGCCTCTCTGGGGTGACCTTGGGCGCCTGCTCCCCCTCCCTGGGAGCCAGAGCTGGGACCACGCAGGCACCGAGGGTAGTCTCAGACCTCCTGAGGCTGCCAGGCCCTGATGGGCACCCGCTGCATTTCTGCTCCCCGCCCGGCCCGGCCTGGCTCAGGCTGCCACTCTGGGCTGGGTGCAGCTAGGGTACGACCCTCAACCTCTCCACTCCACATGCGCTAAGAGGGTGCCTGAGCTGGCCTTGGGGACAGATACAGCCTGGTTTGGCCTGGAGCCCTCCGTCCAAGCTCAAGTGTCTCGGGCCGACACGGGGCAGATGGTCCTGCTTCCTCTCCTCCCGAGAGCCGGGCGCTCTCCTGGCTGGATCGGCAGCCTCCTAGGCCCAGGCACAGTGCAGCCGGGGCTGGCATGAGAGCCAAGTGCCACTCACCTCACCGTAGGCTTCGTGTTTCTGCAGAAAAGACACAGAGAGACCCTGGTTAGCTGCAGCCTTGGGACCCGGCCATTACGCCCCGAGTCTGGGTCACAGATTCGGAAGGACTCAGCCCTGCCAGGCCTTACCTCCTCAGAGCCCCGCTCACGGGGGTAAACCGAGGCCTGCCCGCCCGCCCGCGCTGCTCACCATGACCTTGATGATGCGGTTGATGGTGTCCTGGTCAATGTCTGTGGAGTCGGCCCGCATGGTGGCATAGTTGTTGCGGTAGAGCTCGTGGGGGGTGCTGGCGATGTCCCGCAGGCCCTGCTCGTTCAGGTTCATGTTGGGCGCCACCGCGAAGAGCCGGATGCCCTCCTCGCGGGCCCGCTCCGCCTGCATCTTGATGCCCCCACACGGGCTGCCGGTGACGTGGCCGTCGGTGATGACCACGGCAAAGTTGACCACGCCGCGGCCCACGTGCCGGCGGATCTCCTGCGTCATGTTGGCCAGGGCGCAGTCGGTGAAGGTGCCGCGGCGGAAGGAGCGGATGCTCTGCAGGCTCTTGGTGAAGGAGGCCCGGTCACTGCCCGGCGGGCTGAACACCTCCACCTGATCGGAGAAGTGCAGGCCCCCGTAGCGCCAGCTCAGGGCCACCTGGTCCAGGTAGAACTCGTTCTGCAGCTGGCTGATGAACTGCGGCACGAACTGCTGCATGTGGTAGAGCAGGCTGTCCGTGGGGGACTGCATGGCCACGCTCTCCGAGGTGTCCAGCACGAAGTACACGTTGATGGGGCAGTCGGTCTTCTCTGGGGGACAGGGGCCAGTCACCGCCTGCCCGCAGCTGCGGCAGGAGCCCGCCACCGCCCACCCCGCCCGCCACCGCCCGCCCCGGTACCTGGGCAGTTGTTGTTCCTCTCAGAGACGGAGATGTCGGGGGAGAGGGCACCCTGCGGCTGGGCATGGAGGGCCCCCAGGAGCCCCCCGAGCAGGAGTGCAGAGAAGGGGCCCCGGAGCATCTTGGCAGTGGTCCTGCACCCCGACAGCCTGCAATGGGAAGAGGGGGGCTGCAGATGGGGCACGCCGCTGGCCAGCAGGACTGGGGCGCCACCCCCCACTCTCCAGGAAGCAGGAGCTGTACCATATTGCTGCCCTTGCCTGGGCTGGAGCCACGCCTCCCCACTCCCTGTGCAGCAGCATTTTTGGGGGGTGGGGTCCTGGGGATTGAACCCAGGGGCATTCTACCTCCGAGCTACACTCCCAGCCCTATTTTTAAAATTTTTATTTTGAGCCGGGCGTGGTGGCGCACGCTTGTAATCCCAGCATTTGGGAGGCTGAGACCGGAGGATACGGGTTCTCGGCCAGCCTCAGCTACCTAGTTAGGCACTCCACAACTTGGTGAGACCTGGTTTCCAAATAAAGAATAAAAAATAGGGCTGGGGGTGTAGCTCGGAGGTAGAATGCCCCTGAATTCAATCCCCAGTACCGCAAAAAAAAAAAAAAATTATTTTGAAGCAGGGCCTTGCTAGGTTGATGAAAGTCTCACTACTTGCGGAGGCTGTCCTCAAACCTGCAATCTTCCTGTCTCAGCCTCCCTAGTACTGAGATTACAGGCGTGCGCTGCAGCCACACGTATTTAGTGGGCGCATCCAGGCTCAGTTCTGAGTGGGATCAGATGCTCACTCCTGCCCTCTGGAGCCTGGACACATGGGTAGACATGCCCATCTGGGTGGTATCAAGACTCCAGGGACCAGTGCCCTCCTCCCCTCACCAGGTCTAGAGGTGGGAGAGCACCTGCTGTTCTTAGGAGGCAGCTCCAGGCCCCTGGTGTGTCCTTGGCGGGTGTGACCTCTGGCCTGGCTGCCCCTTCACCTGGGTCCTTGTGAGGGGGGGGTCTGTGCCGCTCAGACACAATGTTAGCTACCCGCAGGCACCGGGGCCTGGCTTGGACTCTGCTTGTGGCTTGGGAGGCTGTCTGGATGGGTTCAGAGGTGGCCTTGGTGTCCCTGCTGGCCTTGCCTGGGTCATCCATGGCTGCCGGGATCCCCAGAGCACTGAGATCAAAGGGTACAAGGACCCTGTTGGTTCACCACGCGCTGACAGCCAGCTGTGCACCCCGCACTCTACACAGATGGCCACCAGGGCCGCCAAAGGCTCACCAACGTGGGGCGTTTCCTAGCACCAGAACTGGGGGAGGGGGCTTCCCCGGGCCAGGAGAGGCCCTGGAGGATTCTGCATTTCTGCTGTGTCTGTGTGGAGCAGATGGCCCAGCCCCCCAGCAGAGCGACCCAGGCCCCCGGGCTGTCCTGGAGGTGAGGGGGGGACACACCTCAGAGTTGTTGCCGAGGTGCCCAGCGGCCCTTGGTCCCCCTCAGGGGACAGAGAACAGCCCCCATAGAGAGGGGGAGGCAGGTAAAGAGCCGCTCCGGGCAGGGGTGCCAGGGGCCCTGGAGAGACTTTGGCCCAAGTCAAATCCCAGGGAAGCTACTGAGGCACTTCCGCATTTCAGGATTTTAAACGATTTTAGTTGAAAAAGTAAAGTGTCGCACGCTTGTAACCCCAGTACTTGGGAGGCTGAGACAGGAGGATCATAGGTTCATGGCCCGCCTGGGACTGGGGATGTAGCTTGGCAGTAGAATGCCCCTTAGTTCAGTTCCCCAGTACCAGAAAAAAAAAAAAAAAAAAGGGTCCAGGAAACAAAAGATGAGATGCTAAAGATAATTGAACCCACGAATCACGAACTGGACAGTAAGTGGGCAATTACCCTCGAGCTGAGAAGAAGGCTTGAGGGACAAAGACCCTGGAAAGACAGACTTCTGGGAAGAAGAAAGACCACGACAGACTCTGAAGAGAAGGAGAGAGGGCAGCTCCGGAGAGCAGGAATGACCACAAGTCCAAGACGAGGAGAGCAGGGTTGGTGGAGAGGCCCTCTGAGGTGTGCCGGGAAACCTGGCCCTCACATGTAATGCGAACGCGAGCAGTATCTCTACAGAGAAAACCAGAGCAACAATGAAGTGCAGGAAACACCTAAAGGGAAGCCCCGGCCCTGAGGTGCCCGGCCACCATCGTTCAAGATGGCCCCAACAGTCTCCCTCCTGGTGTCCACGCCCTGCACAGAACCACTCCCACCTGCAGGGCCAACAGACCAGCGGGGGGTGACAGTGAGCGGTCCCCAGGACCGGGCGTAGAAGACACCACACAGGGAACCTCGGAGGGAGCCGACCAGGAAGAGAGCCTTCAGCTGCCCCGTCAGCCTCCAGCGGCCTGGCAGGACCCGTATGCCGACCAGACCTCATGGGAGACGCTGAGCCAGAGCCAGGCCCGGCCGCCCCAGTTCCCAGTGTGTGAAGCCTGCTGGCTTCCTCTATCCACAGCAACCAGTTAGAAAATGTCACGGAAAAATACTAGTTACATTAGCAAGAAAAAACAACATCAATCCAAGGAATAAATTAAACAAGAATGTGCAGGACTTGGAAAAAAAAATAAAAAATAAATTTTTCCCCCTGGGGAATACATTGAAGAGGCAAATCTTATTTTGGGATAAGAAATCATCTAAATACCTTAAACAGATATTAAGAATATAATCTATTTCTAATAAAGATTTGTGCCATGGCCCATACCTTTAATCCCAGCTACTTGGAAGGTGGAGGTAGTAGGATCACAAGTTCGCAGCCAGTCAGAGCAAGCTGGTGAGAAAAACTTTTCTCAAAGTAAAATATAAAGGGCTTGGGGTGTAGTTCAGTGGTAGAGTAGTTCTGGTTTCAATTTCCAGCATCACAAAATAATAACAATAAAAAGAATATTGGTTATTTATAGCTAAATGTACAACTGAATGCAATTTTTTTTTTTTTTTTGCATTACTGGGAATTGAACCCAGAGGCATTTTACTTCCGAGCTACATCCCCAGCCCTATTTTTTATTCTTTATTTTGAAGAAGAGTCTCACTAAGTTGTAGAAGACCTCACTAAGTAGCTGAGGCTGGCTGCGAACCCAGATCCTCTGGTCTCAGCCTCCCAAGTACTGGGATTACAACCATGCGCCATTGCTGAATGCAATTTTAATTAAAATCTCCAAGAACAATTTTTGCCTTCTTCTTATTTTATTTTATTTTTTGGTGGAACTGGGGATTGAACCCCAGGGCACTCTACCCTTGAACTATACCTCCAGTCCTTTTTATTTTGCAACAGGGTCTTATTAAGTTGTTGAGGCTGGCCTTGAATCTGCAATTCTCCTGTCTCGGCCTTCCAAGGACTGGAAATTTTTTGCCTTTTTTGCTGGTAAGAGTTGGCAAAATAAATCTAAGTTTCATGTGGAGGAATCAGAGTATCTGAAAGAAATGTAAGTCTGATGAGCAGCTTGCGCTGGAGGGCAAATGCCCCAGGCACGTCCTGCGATTGATCCAGCAGCTCAGCTTTGCAGCTGGGACAGGGATGGGTGAGAACAGAACTCAGCACCTAGG
>PVLC010047563.1:0-11045 GCA_004027655.1 Graphiurus murinus
CACCATGCCCGACCTGTTTAAATTATTATACAAAAAAATTCTAAAAATAGTTAAGAGTCTTCTGGGAAAATATAACATAGTAATTTCTTTGATTTGAACATATGATAAAAAGTTCCTGGTTTTTGGACTTTCTCCTGATGGTGCTGGAAGTTAGTTTAACCAGGATTTTCAACATAACTTTACCATTCTAATTTTCTAAACACAGGTATCTTTATTTAAAATGAACTGATAGCCAGGTCTGGTGACGCACACTTGTAACCCCAGTACTTGGGAGGCTGAGACAGGAGGATCCCAGGTTTGCGGCTAGCCTCAGTAACTTGTGAGGCCCTCTGCAACTTAGTGAGACTGTTTCAAAATAAAGAATAAAATTGGGCTGGGTGTATAGCTCAGAGGTAGAATGGCCCTGGGTTCAATCCCCAGAACCATACACACACACACACGCACGCACACAAAAGATAAAAAAGAACCAATATACAACCTAACCTTTAGTCCTTCAGTAGCCTTGCGAAGTTCCTTAATAACTGATGATAGAGCTTCTGGGTTAATTCCTTGTTCACAAAGACGTACACAAATAGACAGAGTTTCCATATCTAAGCCAGTATTCAAAATTCTTGAAATTTCAAGCAGAACTGAAAAAAGACATAAAGAAAACTTTTTAAAAAGCTTACAACATTTAAAGATATCCACATAGGACTTTTATTTATTTATTTTTTTGGCGGTACTGGGGATTGAACTCAGGGGCATTTTACCTCTGAGCTATACCCTCAGCCCTATTTTTTATTCTTTATTTTGAAACCGAGTCTCATTAAGTTGCGGAGTGCCTCACTAGGTAGCTGAGGCTGGCCGCGAACCCGGATCCTCCGGTCTCAGCCTCCGGAATGCTGGGATTACAAGCGTGGGCCACCACACCCGGCTGGACTTTTATTTTTAATTCATATATTCTACATAGTATCAAGGATTAGCATAGCATCCCAGGAATTTGGAAGTTAACATGTAATATTATTTTGCCCATACTCAATTTTAGAAACTTAAAAATAAACTTACACCCTCCTTTCACATAACTGTTTTTTATACTTTGGTATATAGTCTACCACTCAATATCAGGATTATTCTGGGGCAATAGAAAGCTCGCTGCATGTTTCCTGTCTCTCTGGGACTACTGACTTTCAATGCCCAGAGTCCAATGTCTCAAAAAACCTTTGTTTTTTATGATTTATCTGGGATTTGTTTTTTTTTCAAGTAGAAGTATAAACCCAGTCATTAGGCTAGAAGCTGAGAGCCATTCCATTTTCATTTTTGACAGTCTTATTTACTAATACTTTGTTCTTCAGCTGTATCCAGCCCGTTATTCATGTTATCTGCCAAACTTACTTCAATAACTGTATTTTTTTTTTTTTTTTCGGTACTGGGGATTGAACTCAGGGGCATTCTACCTCCGAGCTATACCCCCAGCCCTATTTTTTTTTTTAGTCTTTATTTTGAAACAGGGTCTCACTAAGTTGCAGAGTGCCTCACTAGGTAGCTGAGGCTGGCGGCGAACCCGGATCCTCCTGTCTCAGCCTCCCGAATGCTGGGATTACAAGCGTGCGCCACCACGCCCGGCTCAATAACTGTATTTAAAGATTTCAATTTCCCCCTCATAATCACTTGTTCTCATTTCTCAATTATAATTTATAACTATTTCTTATTTTTTTGCTGTTGTTTCTACCTATATATTCAAAACTATATTCTTAAACTATTTTTGAAATAACTCTATTATCTTTATTTCTTTAAGGGAGCAGCAAAAGAGAATGGTTAGGAGTATGATCCCTAGAGCCAGACTACCTAGGTCCAAATTCTAGCTTTATTACTAGGCAAGGTATTCTCTTTGTGCCTTTATTTTGCCATTTTATAAAATGTGGATAATAAAGTATTTATTTAGCTGGGCTTGGTGGCACATCCTTGTAATCCCAATACTTGGGAGGCTATATAGGAGAATCAAAGGTTTGCAGTCAGCCTTAGCTACTTACTGAGGCCCTCTGCAACTTAGTGAGACCTTGTTTCAAAATAAAAAATAAAATAGGGCTGGGGGTATAGGACAAAAAAAAAGTACTTATTTTATAGGATCAATATGAAGATTAAAGAACACACTTAAGGCTGGTATTTGGCATATGGTACTGCTTGATAAAAGGGTTCACTGTTACTACTATTATTTTTTTCATTTTCTATTTTAACTGCTTTATGTTTTTCATCTATCTTAGTTGCTTTGTGATTCTTGACTAAAATCACCTATATGAAGTCCAGGACTGCTGTGCTGACATGTTCTTGGATAGTCTCACCCTGGCCTCAGCCCTCTGGATCAGGCTTTGGAGAAGCATCTTGGCTGTAGACCCAGAAAATGCATGGAGGATGCTTCTCAATCTCTGGCAGTGGCAGATGGTGTATTTCGAATTCCCAGGTTTACTCAGACAGGGCAGCAGGCTTCCTCAGGTTCCAGTCCTAATCTCCTGCTGTGGTTTCCATCTGCTCCTTTCTTTTGGGGGAAACCTCTTTCAAATCAATGGAGATTTTCTTTTCTTGTTTTTGAAGATATCCAAACTGTACTTATTTTTTATTTCTTACCATTTTTACATGCTTGGAGTAGAAAGTTTCAACAAGTATTCAATTGATACTCAATCTTCACTTTCTGTAACTTTTGTATTGTTTTCATAAATGGATTCTACTACTGATATACTGGGATGTTACATATTTTATAGCCAGCTACCACAGCAAATTCTACTAAAGCTTCTAACAATTTTTCAGTTAAGACATTATTCACATAACTACAAATACATTTCATCTCCATTTCAATATTTTTTCTTATCCTGTGTTGTCGCATTTAACATTGGCATTAAGGATGATGTTGGTTCCATACAGTTGTTTTTAATTACGCTTTTTAAAAATGTATCATTAACACTAGGAAAAAATGTTGAATATTACCACTAACAGTTTTTCATCAATCACTGAAATAACCAAGTAGCTTTTCTTCTTTGACCTAGTGAGATTAATACATTATATTGAGACTTCCTAATTACAGCTAAAGAAGACTGAGCTTGGTAAATCCTTACTTTTATAGTAAGCAAGCCTGCATTTTATCTGGGTAGAGGTTACCCCACCTCTCACTGTTGCTTGCTGTAAATATAGCTAGAGAAATAGCTCAATGGAAGGAGCATTGCAATCATGGTCTTGCATTCTTGGCTTACATACTAAGAGTGTGCAGAAATGCTTGGGGCCCATAGTGGATTGTATCTCCCAACAGTGACACTGTACTGACTTCCATGGCAAGGTTAAAAAAGGCAATGTGGCTTCTTCACAGCTCTCTGGCAATATTCTCCCTTGAAATCAGGCACAAAGTATGAAGAAACCACATGTTCAGACAATTGCTCCTGTGGAGGGTCCAGCTAATAGCCAGCACCAACGAGAAGATATGTGACTGGGGCTTTGAGATACCTCTATACTCAGCCACTGTCTAATTGGAATGCGTGAGAGACCTTATTGAGAACTCACCTAGAGAAAAGTGAGAGAAAAGAATTTGTGTTGTTTTACCTTGCTAAGTTTGGGTAGTTTGTTTTGCAGCATCTAATAACTGGAATGATACTCAGACCTTATTCCAGCTTTATCATAATCATCATTATCACTACCACCATCAATACATTCTTTTCTCTTCAGTTCCTTCTCTTCATGGATGGCTCCTTACCTATAAACACTATGCTTATTCTTGACGTCAAACTTTTGTTCATGCTGTTCTTCTCTGCCTTTTCTCTTCCCTAAATATAACTCCACACTGTCTTTTGGGTCCATCTCAGTCCTAGTAGTTCTTTTGCTCAGCATTTTTTTTTTTTTTTTAATTAACACTGATCTTTTCTTCCTCTCTTCACAAAGTAATCAACAACTATTTCCTTAAGGCTCCCTGTGTAACTGGTACCTATATGGATATTTCCATCTATTATGCTACTACTGGAAAGATAATTGTGAACAAGACAGATATGATCCCAGTCCTCACAGACATTGTGACCTAGGAAAAAGAGCTATGGCCAGGCATGGTAGAGCACTCCTTTAATCCCAGTACTTGGGAGGCTGAGACAGGAGGATCACAGGTTTGAGGATAGCCTCAGCAAGGAGTGAGATTCTCATCAACCTACCAAGACCCTGTTTCAAAACAAAGTGTAGCTTGGAAGCAGATTGCCTGTGTTCAATTCCCAGTACCATTTTAAAAAAAAGCAAAGATAGACATTAAAATAGTTGATTGCAGCTGGGCATGGTGGTACATGGCTGTAATCCAAGCTACACAGGAAGCAGATGCAGGAGGACTGAAAGTTTCAGGCCAGTAAATAAAAAAGTATGAAGCTATCAGTAGACTAGTAAGTCTTCAGAATGTCAAAAAAACATAAGAGGCAACTAAGTTCACTGCAGGAGAGAGAAGGTGGTCAAAAAAGGTCTATTTTAATGTTAGAAGAGAATGTTGATTCTAAGAATTAGAACAGAGAATCTTATACAATAGATCTAATACTAATTCAAGGCTGGGATAGAACAGCTTCCTTTCAGACTAAGTGTGCAGATAAATTACCAAGCCTACATTAGTCCTCCCATGTGTTATCTTTAACAAAATCCTTTTACTTCATGATTAAAATGGAAATTTTTACAGCTGAGTTCTGCAATCCTTGCAAACTGCTGACATTTATTAAAAGTGTAAATCACTGTTAGGTGATTAATACCATGGGAAGAAGGAAGAGGATGAGGAAAAATATCCTAGATCTTGAAAGAGGATGCAAATAAGACTCAAACATCTATGGTCTTCACTTTTTCATGTTCTTACATTTACTAGTCTTCATTTTACACCAAATTCTTTCAGAAAAAAATTTTTTGGGGGGGGATCAAATTATTAGTTTTAAAATATACTTTTATTGATGCGTTAAGTGGTGGCACACGCTTGTAATCCTAGCATTTGGGAGGCTGAGACCAAAGGATCCAGGTTCGCGGCCAGCCTCAGCTATGTAGTGAGGCACTCAGCAACTTAGTGAGACCTTGTTTCAAAATAAAGAATAAAAAATAGGGCTGGGGAGCCCGGCATGGTGGTGCACGCTTGTAATCCTAGCATTTGGGAGGCTGAGACCGGAGGATCCGGGCTCCTGGCCAGCCTCAGCTACCTAGTGCAGCACTCCGCAACTTAGTGAGACCCTGTTTCAAAATAAAGAATAAAAAATAGGACTAGGGGTATAGCTTGGAGGTAGAATGCCCCTGAGTTCAATCCCCAGCACCGCAAAAAAATAAAATAATATAAAAAATAAAAAAAAATTATACATCATAGTGATTCAAAGTGATACACATTCATACCTGCACACACAACTTGGTGTATTTTCCGCCATACCCTACCCAGCTTCCCCTCCCTCCCTCCCCATACATGTTAGCAAGACTGGTGGTGATACCTTCATATATGCACATAGCATTATTTGAATTGTTCCTTTCCTCAAAGCTCTTTTTTCAAACCCTTCCATGTCCCTGCTGAAATCCCCTTCAACCATTCTATTGGTCTCTTTCCTCCTTTAACTGGATCTCAGAAAAGATTTTGATGATGTAACCAATGCAAACTATTAATTCTCATTTATACATCAGTAATTCCGCCAGACATAAAATAGTTTTCCATTCAAATGGAAGCCTGTGACTTTGTAAGTAAGAACTCTAAACAGAGGTAAATAAGAAAATTGGCTGGAAGTGAGGCCTCACACTCCCCATCCTGTTCAAAAAACACCGGCTTCTAAGTACACATACAAAATGACAATGTTACATACAGGCAAATTCCTCATGTACATCAATACACTTAAAAAAAAAAAAAAAACTAATAAGCTGTAAGACATCAAGAAGATTGGAAAAGTAGGCTGGATACCACGTTAGGAACAAGTCTCAGAAAAATAGAAAAACAGCGGTTAGGTTAAAAAAAAAAAAGATTTAAAATTTTTGACAGTATAAATGTTTTTTTAAAAAGGAATGCAGTAGGAAGCACAGAAAAACTCAGAAGCCTTTATCAGAAGCTCCCATACAGAAAGGGTCTGTATGAGAACTGGAATCTTCAGAGAAGGAGATAGGGCAGAATGGCTGACACACTTACTGAGAATTCCATAGGGTTATCTTTTGACAGAGGGCTGATCTGGGTAACCCCTAGAAAATGCCAAGGCGGCGCGAATGGCAATATTTAACATCCCTGGAATGTTCACCTACAAACGGGTATGAGTAAAACACAGACAAAGAAAGGTGTTTCCAAGTAGGATGACATCTGATTTAATAGGAAAGAAAAAAAACAAAAACAAAAAACTGATCACCTCTGATATACCCTTACACAGTTGTCTTATTTAAATGTTCAAAATACCCCCCCCCGGGGGGGGGAAGCTAACAAAAAACAGGCTCAAAGATGTTTAAATGACTGAGTCAAGCTCACCACAGAAGAATAAAGTGCCAAAGCTCACATTAGACAGCAGAGAGAGATATAACTCCAAGACCCTGTATGGTGGGTGTACTACGTGTGTGCAGGCCCTAAACACACGTGCCTCGGGGCGCGAAAACAGGCGGCACCGCGGCACCCGGACACTGTATCACTCGCTCCAATTAGGCAATTTATGATGGGAGGAGGTGGCTTGCTCTACTGCTGGATGTTTAAACAGAGGCTACACAAGTGCCACGGAGAAGCGACAGAGCGGTGACTGGGCAAGTACTTCCCGCGCACTGCGGTCGCGGGGGGACCCGGGAGGGTCGCGCGGGATGGGGGGCGCGGCCGTCGGGGGTCCGGGGCGCCCAACCGGCCAACGCGCGGCCCAGAACGTCCTGCGCGCGACAAACTACGCAGCAGCGAAGAGACAGCTCTCCAGGGATGGGCCATCAGCTCTGCGCTCCCGGAGGGTCCCTTCCCAAGACCTTCAAGGATGCAGTGGGGGGCCGGATGGAGGCCTCCGCTCCTCCGTGGGCTCCCGCCGCCCGGGGGCGCTGGCTCCAAGAAGCGGAGGCGAGGTAAAGGGAGCGCGACGGGCACTCACCGTCCATGGTCTCCCTCACCGCATTCAGATTCGCCGCCGCCGCCGCCGCCCCGGTGCCGCTGCTACTCGCCATGGCGGAGGCTCCGGAGGCGGGAGAGGGGCCTGACCCGGAACTGGAGCGCCTTCCTCTCTCCCGGACAACCCCCCGCGCGTCCCCGCTCACGCCGGCAGGCTCCGCCCCTCGCGCTCGCCGCCAGCGTGAGGCTGCGTTGATTTGAATTTGGAGCCTCGCTACCCAGCACGGAACGTAGAGCGAGGAGTTGCCATTCGAATTTACCCGGCCGCCTCGTCGCGATTGGCCGGTTCGCGGACAGCCGAGCGACGCCATTGGCCGCTGGCCGCCTAGCCCCGTGCCCTGGTTGGCCTAAGCCAGCGCGGAAGCGGGGAGTTAAAGAGTCTGTGCCTGTCGTGGGAGGCTGGCTCCGCGCCCTCGCCCTCGGAGCGCCCTGGAGTCGGTCCCGGGGGCTTCGATTTTATACTCACCTGTAGGTACGTTCTTTGTGGTTCCTGGCCTTTCCTCCTGTCTCGAATTGGACAGCTTATTTTCCCCAGCTGCAGACCTGCCTGCATGCCTGCCCTGGAGTGAATGGGAGCAGCGAGGGAATAGGGGTGCAAGAGAGGGGCGCCCGAAGAGATCGCTGAGGATTGGGGTGACACTTCCTCTGCTGTTCACTCAAGAAAGTCAGCCGCCCTTCAATCTTTAAAAGTCGATTCTTCTTTTTCTCTGGTTGTAGTCCCCTTTGGAAGCAATGCAGCCTAGCTTTCTGGGAGCGGGAGTGGGCGAAAGGAGAACGTGAAGAGCCAAAGGCAGTTACTTCTCTAGACCCTATCAATCATACTTCTCTAGCCAGGGCTTGTAAGCCTAAAGGGCACCCATGCCCCAGTTTCCTCATGCCTTATGTGCTTGCTACAGTTTAGTAACAACTGCAGTTTAAGGATTGCTGAGTTATCCGAAGAAAGTTCACTTAGAGCCTTGAGATAATAAAAAGTACTGATAGAAGTCCTTCAGTTGAAAAAGGCTTTATGTCTGTTGTAACAGTTGTCTCAAAGGCGGGCCTGAGCTCATTCATGTTTGGAAAACTAAGCCATTTAACTTCTCTGAGTTTTTTAATTCTTCTGCAAAATGATAGCTTCTGCAAAATGATACTCCCTAGCTTTCAGGATTATTTCGAGGAACACTTGAGAAAAATGTGCAATGGTGGGTTTTTTTTTTTAACTATAAAATCGCCCCAAGAGCGTTAGGTTTTAATTCTTTTTGTGAAATATGTGCGTGTTGAATTCATTTTGTCAGTATTAATATGTATGTATGTACTTTGTAATTTTAATGTATACTTCCTATTTCTTTTTAGCTTGCTTTCTTTGCTATGGGAGATGTCAAAGAGTTAAAAATGCAAATAACACCGGAAACTCCTGGAAGGATCCCTGTTTTAAATCCTTTTGAAAGTCCTAGTGACTATTCTAATCTCCATGAACAAACTCTTGCCAGTCCTTCCGTTTTTAAATCCACCAAATTACCAGTAAGTTATTCTTGACCAGTGTTTACAACTGATTTTAACTAAATGGAAATAGTTACAAATCATTTTAAATGGAAGTATCGTTTACAAGGTGATGGGAAAATACATTATGGAACATATACAGCAGCATTGTGCTTTTTTAAGTTGTAGTGTTCATTATTATAATCTAGTGGTTGGGCACACAATAGGTAAACTAGAAAAAAATCTAGTTAGCATTTACTTTTAAGAATTTAATTTTTAATGGACACATAAAAATTAATGAAGTAGCTTGTAATATTTTGATACATGTATACATTGTGTAATTTCAGTCAGGGTCAACATTCTCTCTCTTCAGTCATCATTTCTTTATGGTAAAAATATTCAAAATCTTAGCTTTTTGAAATATACAGTACATTATATTATCTAAAGTTACTCTTCTGCAATAGCCACCAGAACCTTTTACTCTTATCAGACTAGCTTTTTGTACTCCTATGTAACTTCGTTTTTGTAATTTAAGAGATAACATATTAGCTTGCTGTAGTTGCTAGTTTAGCTACTGTGTTAATGATTTATCTATTAATATACTAAAGAAGAAACTATGTCATCTAATTATCCACTCAAATTTGTTCAGCAAACATGATTTGCGTGCCTCTGTGCATCAGACACAGTGCTTAACATAAGGGTTACACCATTTGTAATTTAGGATCATTAGGCAGAAACCTTCAGGGAGTTTATTCTCCACTGAAGGGGGCACAAACTTTCTGTGTCAGGGCCCAGGCAGGAAATATTTAGGCTTTGTACTTCATCGTCAAACTACACACTTCTTGCTTGTATCAAAAAAGCAGCCATGGGCAATGTGTAAATAAATGTAGCTGTGTTCAAATAAAGCTGTATTTATTAACTAAAATTTGAATTTCATAGAATTTCCATGTCACAAAATATTAATATTCATTTGAGTTTGTTCAACCATTTAAAGTAAACACCAAGCTGGGCGTGGTGGCGCACGCTTGTAATCCCAGCATTCGGGAGGCTGAGACCGAAGGATCCGGGTTCGAGACCAGCCTCAGCTACCTAGTAAGGCGCTCCACAACTTAGTGAGACTCGGGTTCAAAATAAAGAATAAAAAATAGGGCTGGGGATATAGCTCGTAGGTAGAACGTCCCTGAGTTCAATCCCCAGTACCGCAAAAAATAAATAAATAAATAAATAAACACCATTCTTACCTTGCAGGCTATAATAAAAAGAAGCTACCCCTTTGCTAATGGATAGACACAACTAAATGAGGAATTTCAAAACCAAATGATAAGTGCACTGATTAGTGGTTGGCACGTAGGTGATATGGAAAGTGCTCTTTAGGAGATTAGAGAAGGCTTCATCACTTTAGCTTATTTTTACTGTATTTGCTACACTGGAGAAGTACTTTCACAGTCTAATCTGTTAACTGTGTTAGTTACCTAGAAAAACTGTAAACCAAGTGCCTTTCTTCTGCACTTTCATGTCACTTTGTACTGAGCAGGTATACACTAGAAGAAAGCTGAGCTACTCTACAGTTTGTATTTAGTCATTCTTCATCTGACCTTATGCTTTTTAATTGAATCGTATTAAAACTTAGTCATCTTTTAGTCTTTTTTTTTTTGGTACTGGGGGATGGAACCCAGAGGTATTCTACCTCTGAGCTACACCCCCAGCTCTATTTTTTATTCTTTACTATGAAACAGAGTCTCACTAAGTTGTGGAGGGCCTCATTAAGTAACTGGGGCTGGCGGCAAACCTGCAATTCTCCTGTTTCAGCCTCTTAAATACTGGGATTACAAGCATGTGCCACCGCACCCCGCTTATCCTTTAGTCTTAATGAAAGTAAGTAATGGATTAGTTGCAATTTAATCCTCAAAACTAGAATGTGTAGCATCTGTGAGGTTGTGTGTGTGTGTGTGTGTGTGTGTGTTATACTGGGGATTGAATCTAGGGGTGCTGTATCTCCGAGCTACATCCCCGACACTTTTATTTTTTATTTTGAAAGTGTTTTGCTATGTTGCTGAGAGTCTTAGTAAATTGCTGAGGCTGGTTTTGAACCTGCAATCCTTCCTGTCTCAGCCTCCCAAGTACTGGGATTACAAATGTGCATCTCCATTCCTAGCTTTTCAGACTGAATTTATCTAGGATATATGCTTAGTTCTAAATTAGGATTTGGATAAACTTTGATTCAGTTGAGTAGTTAAATACAGAGAGGCAGGACTGATTTCCATTCATAGTTATCTTAAGGATCAGCTATTTTATGATCTTTGTAGCCACTTCTGTAGCTAGGACTTTAACTTCAGTTCATTCTTAGTGAAAATAAGGCCTTTGGTAACTCAGATTTTTATATTTACATGGGTATTTTGTATCACTGTTGAGTGTTGATTGTGGATTTTCTATACCTTTATTACTCTGTCTTATAATTTTTAAAATCATTCTAAAGAAAAATTTTCATATTTTTAAAAGAGATACAGCCAAAGCAGTTGATTAGCAT
>PVLC010047564.1:0-11061 GCA_004027655.1 Graphiurus murinus
CACACACACACAAAAATATACTGCATATGTTGTAAAAAAATCAAAGCTTTTATTTCTTCCCACATTATTAACTTTCTTATATAACTTTGCCTCCTATCCTATTTAAGAATATTAAAGTTATACAAGATAGATTCTTTTATAAAACTCCCACTTCGTTTGAAGATAGCTTTTCAATCATATTTACTTTCATTCATACATTTAAATAGTAAGTATAAAAGCACTGGAAAAATCATAAAAGAAAAAGTTGATACATGACAGTCCCCATAATTACATTTCTAAGTGTCCAGAACACCACAAGAAAACTAAAAGTAAAGTATATGGTGCAACAAAATCAATGTCACTATACTCAGTAAAAATAGGTCTATTAAAACACAAGTAAACAGTATTGGGAAAACTGGTTATCCATTCCTAGAAGAATGGAATTAAGCCCCAACCTCTAACCCTGCACAAGAATCAACTTAAGATGGATCTAAGACCTAGAAATTAAGCCAGAAACTTTGAAACTGCTAGAAGAGGGCATAGGACCAACATTCCAACATATAGGTACTTGTAGAAACTTCCTTCATAAGACCCCAAAAGCTCAGGAAATTAAAACAAGAGTTAATAAATGGAATGACATTAAATTAAAAAGCTTCTGTGCAGCAAAGGAAACCATAAATAGTCTTAAGAGAGCATCTACAGAGTGGAAGATCTTTGCCAGCTACCTTTCCAATAAAGGACAAATACCTAGAATATACAAAGAATTTTAAAGTCCTAACACTAAAAATATAAATAACCCAGCCAAAAAGTGGGCAATTGAACTGAATAGACACTTCTTAAAAAAAGAAATACAAATGTTCAATAAATATACGAAAAATTTTTCAAAATCATTGGCAATCAGAGAAGTGCAAATCAAGACTACACTGAGACTGCATTTAACTCCAGTTAGAATGGCAATCAACAAGAATACAAATGTTAGTAAATGCCGACAAGGATGTGGGGAAATAGGAACTCTTACACACTGTTGGTGGGACTGCAAACCAGTACAGCCACTGTGGAGATCAGCGTGGAGGTGTCTCAGAAGATTGGGAATGGAACCACCCACATGACCCAGAGATACCCATCCTGGACATCTTTCCAAAGAAACTAGATTCATAGTATTATAGTAATACACACATATCTATGTTTATAGCAGCACAATTTACAATAGCAAATTGTGGAACCAGTCTAGGTTTCCACCAACAGATGAATGGACCAGAAAACTGTGGTATATACACAAAATGGAATTCTACTCAGCCATAAAGAAAAAAAATTATATCACTTGCAGGAAAATGGATGGAACTTCAGAATACTGTGCTAAGCAAGATTAGCTAGTCTCAAAAAAATGAATAATTGTATGTTTTCTCTTATATGTGGAAGTTAGATAGAAATTTGGAAGCAAGCATAACATCAGATAGATGAACAAAGACCCCAGTGGATTGATGGAGGGGGTTTGGAAGAAGGCAGAGAGGAGATGGAGATGTTAAGAATGTAACAGTTGAAATAATTCTATGTGTGTAAATAAAATTACCAATTCCAATCTGAAAGACATATATGGGGAAGTGAAGGAGGGAGATGAGACCAGGAGGGAAGAACTCCAAGAGTCGTATGTAAATATGTTTCTATCACTCTACACCTCAGTATGATGTATAGTTACAATGCTCCAAATAAAAAAGAAAACACAAACTAATAAATAAATAAATAAATAAATAAATAAATAAATAAATAAATAAATAAACGCTAGTAAAAACTATCATCCTGAAAGAAAAATGGGCAAAGAAGACAAATGGAAAATCAAAAATGAGGAAATACAATACATAACATTCTTCACTTCCAGTGTTAATTGACTAATGGCCAGCGAGGCAGAAAATAAATCAGACAGTTATAAATGAAAACACAATTTTATATCTTGTTAGTAGCATAACTTTTGACAAATTAAATTTAATACAGTTTAATTGAGCAAAGAACAGTTTGTTAATCAGAAATCCCCCGGAACCAGGCAAGGTTTGAGAGCTTCTTTCTACCACAAGGGCAAAGCATTAAAAATGTTAGTTTCTGTGCAGTGATATATCGACCTTTTCCTTTTTTATGTCCCTGGTGTGCTACATCTATTATATATTTATTTATCCTATATTTGTTTTCTACTGTGTTTATGTTTATTCTGTTTACATGCATGTCTGGAGGTGAATTTATGGACAGAAAAAGGAACTGAGTTTCAGAAATGACATGGTTGGTAAAAGCTCAACTCTCACCTTACTTGAATAGCTCTGATCCCACAGCAGCCTGTGATTGGTTGAAGCTTGGCTGCTGTGATTGGCTGAAGTTTACTTCTTAGGCATTAAGTTTGCTTACCTACCAAGTAAAATCAGTTTTATCTAAAGACTTGAGGTATGGAGGCATCATCAGGCCAAATTTAGTTGACTAGAATCATCTCAGTTATCAGATTAATAAAGTAGAAACATTTGCCAATAAAGTGGAAACATTTGCCAATATACTCTCCAGTAAGAACGTGGAGAAATGGGATGTGCTGAACGTGGTGGGCAGGAGTAAAGAGTGGTACAACTCATGTGGAAAACATTTCGTTGAAGTTCATACAATTAAAATGCACTTATTTTATTCAATCAGATTCCACTTTATGTAACTATATTCAAGGAATTTTTGCACGTGAATATGGAAAAACATGTAAAGGATGTCTACTGAAATATTGCTCATAAAAGTCAAAGTTTAGAACAGGATAATTCATGGCAGTTCACAAGTTTTTTAATAATCATACACACTGTGGAATAATATATGACAATCAAAAGAAAATTTAAAAACTGTATATAATTTCATATACATACAATGGAAAGATCTAAAAGCATATTATTGATTAGTATAGAATATGAATACCATAGATTACCACTTATATAAAATTGTGTGTGTGGTACTGGGTATTGAACCAAAGGCATTCTGCCTCTGAGCTATACCACCAGCCCTTTTTATTTTGAAGCAGAGTCTCACTAAGTAGTTAAGGGTCAGCTATGAATGGTGGCTGAAAAGGGAGCAAGAAGCAGAAGATTGAAAAGGAGGAAAGATAAAAGAGCAAAGAGAAATGGAAGATAACACAAGCTTGTTCTACATCCAGACCATAGGTCAGGTTTGACAGCAGGGATTAAAAAAGTTTTCAATTATATATGAAGTTTTATCATTGACTCTAGGATTTTTTTATATTTGAAATTTTGACTTAGTAACCTTAGTAAGAATATTCTTTTGACTTAATGTGACAGACTCACGATGATGTTATAGGGCTGGGATAAGGAGATTTGATTCTTTCATGTTGAAAGCAGTGATAAAAAAGTTGAAACAAAACACCATCTTCCAATGTTACACTTTGTGTTTAGAATGTCTCCTGAAATGCGCCTGTGTTGCTGTGTTGAAAGCATGGTCCCCAATTCACAAAGGTTCATAGGTGGAGCATGACTGGAGGAGGCAACTTTGGGCACTGTATAGGTCCCCCACCGTCTCTGGCCACCACGATGTGAGGATGGTATCCCTCTCCCATTTGCCATTCTACCACAGTGATGACCAACCATGGACCTCTGTAGTGGACACTACTTGTTCCATAGTCTTACAGTGGAAAGCTGCTGTCGATTAGAAGTCTCTTGGATGAAAGCCTCTTGCATGAAATGACTCAGAGTCAGATATGATAATTTGGAGAATATTATATTTAGTATTTGATATTTGAGAGAGGAGGCAGTACGAATCTCCTGTCCTCCTGCAGCCCATGCTTTGCTTTTATGGAAATAAACAAGGCATCATAAAAGATGATTAAACACAGGAGCCAATCAAATTGTCATGGGTCAAGATAAGGAAAGACAGCAAAGCAGTCATGGGACAAACCTAGAGGAAGGGTCAAGCATTACTGGTAGATGGAGAAGACATCAAAGTTTGCCCTCTTATCCATCCCATCAGGTCCCTTGGAAGTCTGTTTGTGGGCAGATTCCGCCCAGCCAGTACTGTGTATTCTGGCCAAGCTGGTCCAAGATGTTAATCTCAGCTCTAAGATGGCTCCCAAAAGACTTAAACCTCAGGAAAGTCTGGAATCATGAGCCCAATAAACCTTTCTTCCTCTAAGTTGTAATGTCCAGGTAGTTCGGTCACAGTGATGGGAAAGTGAACTAAAACAGCTAACAACCTAGATAAAGCCAGAGACTAGAAATTTAAGAGGTGAGTCACATTTTGATAGAGCAATCATCTGTCTGGTTTGCCCAGCTTGTTCCTGATTATGCTTATTATTCCAGAATAATTAACAATAGCCCCTTTTAGTCTCAGAAGGGTTCCAGCTCAGACACTGATGCAACTCATGAGGATTAAGTGATTTGTTCAGGGTTAATAAGTTAAAAAGTAGCAGCACTGAAATTCAACCCAGGTCTGTCTAGCTCAAACTCTGTGGGTTTTTTTTCCCCCCACTGCTATTAAATATTACTAATCTGGACTAGTAGCTTAAATGAAGTTTTTAAAATGAATTATAACTATTACTCTCAAGACTCTACCATACTTCATAGTTAAGCCAATAATTGTTGGCACATAGGAACCCTTGGGGATTGGTCTTATTGAATAAAATAAGTAATGTGCATACAATCTTAGCAGCTAGTTCTAAAGAGATTGAAATATGTATTTCCATAAGCACATCAAACACAGCTTGCATTTTCCATTTGCCTACCTGTTTTCCCCATTAACCAAACAAAGGTAAAAGTCTACATTTGAATGGTCATGAATTTCAAATTAGTAGAGGTCAGATTAAGTCATTTTTATGTGCATTAATAAAATGAATGGACTAGGATCAGCATTCGTAAAAGCTTGAAATATCAAGCAATAATTTTAATATAGTATGAAACAGGAAAACGATAAAAGTTATACATCACTTTCTTTTAAATATCAAGTTACAAAATTGTAGCCCTTTTTAAAGAGTGAGAAACTCAAGTGTGTATTTGTAAAGAATTCATCCTTAGGGACCTATTTTTGAGGCCTTAAAAAGTCTATGAAAAACTATCCATACCCTCTTGTATAAGCTGTGTGTATACAGGCTCAGATGTGAATGTTTGCTGGTGTAATTAGTCTCACATTTTATCTGTGAATATGCTGTTTTTAGAATAAAAAGTACTTTTCCCCAAGCTATGAAGCAAATTTTCTACTTCTAACTTTCTAAATCATATTTCATCTGGGCATGGTGGTGCAGGCCTGTAATCCCAGTACTTGGGAGGCTGAGACAGGAGGATCACAGGTTTGAGGCCTGCCTCAGCAACCTAGCAAGGCCCTCAGCAACTTAGTGAGACCTTGTTTTAAAATAAAATATCAAATAGGACGGGGAGGGGGGGTGTAGCTCAGAGGTAGAAAGCCCCTAGGCTTATTCTCCAATACTACACACACACACACACACACACACACACACACACACATATCTTAAAGGAACATTACTAAAAAAATCCCATTAAGGTGAAATGGCAAAGAGAAATTTCACTCTTTTCTCTCTTTCCCTTATTAGTTGTGCAACCTTGGGAAACTGTTCAATCTCTCTGAATCTCAATTTCCTTTTGCATTAAATTGGAATGCTACTGTCTCACAAGTTTTAATTAGGCTCAAAACTCAAAGTCAGCTAATACTTTTAGGATAGTGTGTGTAAAAAGTGCCTTTGGGAATACAAATCTTCATTTTACAAAGGACCACACACATTTAGGGTATTATTATTATTATTATTATTATTATTATTATTATTATTATTAATTATTATTATTATTATTGGAAGAAACTACTTCCAACAAACAATAGCCTTTAGGTAGCAAGGAACCCCTAATCCTGAACTCTCAGGATTTCAAAAGAGGAGGTAGGTCAGGCCAGGGTGGTGGGAGGTAGAATTAGGAGATTCCGTGGAGGAATGAATCACCTCTCAACAGATCTCTGCTTTTCAAAATGTGCACGTGTCAGGGTGGATAAATCCTGCGGAAAGCTCACGGTCTGACAAGTTCAACCGCAGTTGCAGATCTCCGTGGAGCTGCTACCCCGGCACTCCTGGGCTTGGGGAGGGAACCTTCCCGCCTTGGCTCAGTCTGGCTCAGACTAGCCAGGCTCTGCAAATGATCTTCGCCCAGTCCTGTAATGAAGTTTGACACTTGGCAGAGGCAGGGAGCGAGGCACATGCTCTTAATGAGCTCTCGTTCCTGAGAAGCTTTGGCACCGAGGGAGGGAGGCCTATGCTTCCTCCAGTTACCTACCCCTGGTCTTGGGGCAGCGGCGGCTGCAGTTAGCTACAAGTCACATAAGGCCATGTCTGGCTGGGGATACTGGAGTCTACACACATCCACAGGCGAAGTGCAGGCGAAGATCTTAGCTGTGAAATACAAAGCCCAGGGATCTTTTTAGACTATGCATTCCAAGTCTCCTCTATAAAGGAAGCGCCGACCGGACAGGTGTCAATCAAGCCCATGATGGGCACCAAGTGACATATTAGTGTCCAGCTTTCTCTGTCGTACTCTCGTGTGTTATTTGCTCAAGCAGAGAGTACTCCCTGACCCCCCAAATCTCAACCAATGCCTGCCTGGATGGCTCTTGCTCTGAAGCTTAGATGACATGATAGTTTTCTGAATTTATTCATTCATTCAATAAATGAGAATTTGGTTCCCACCATTGTCAAATACTTGGATATCTGGTGGCAGGGGCTAGAAGCAGTCCCTGTCCTTACAGCGTGACGTTCTATTAGGGACGGGTGGGTGGGGGACCTTGGCATTAGTGAGATCATTTCAAGACAACCTCGGGGTCTGAGGAACAGAAGGGTGATGAGAGAAGGAAGACTGGGCTTTGGGAAGATTACTTTCGAGAGGGTGGTGAGGTGGAGGTTTGTGATGAGAACTGAGATATGCTGATGAGCAGGACAAAACCAAGAGATGCTGGGAAAAGGCGTCCTCGGCAGAGGAACTGCGCATGCGCAGTGAGAGAAAGCGTCTCTGGACTTGAGGCGCTGTGGAACAGGTGCTTTCGGAGCCAAAAACCGAAGAGAGTGAGTCCACGGAAGCACAATTATTGTTATTTGAATGGTCCTTACACTGCACTCTATTGCTTTTATTTTATTTCATTTTATTTTTGAGGTACTGGGGTTTGACAATGCATATATCTGTTTTTTTTTTTTTACTTTTATTTTATTTAATTAATTAATTTATTTTTTGCTGTACTGGGGATTGAACTCAGGGGCATTCCACCTCCGAGCTATACCCCCAGCCCTATTTTTTATTCTTTATTTTGAAACAGGGTCTCACTAAGTTGAGGAGAGCCTAAGTAGCTGAGGCTGGCCGCCAACCGAGATCCTCTGCTTTCAAGTATTGGTATTACAAGCGTGCACCACCACCATGCTGGGCTTATTGCTTTTATTTTTGTCTGTTTGTTTTGGGGAAGTATTTTTATTTTATCTGTTTGTTGTTGTTGCTTTGTTTTTATTTGTTTAAAATTTGTTATTGAACCCAGGGGCATTCTACCTCTGAGCTACACCCCCAACTGTTTATCATGAAACAGGGTCTTGATAAGTTGCTAAGAGGCTTGCTAAGTTGTGGAGGCTGGCCTGGGACCTTTGATCCTCCTTTCTCAGCCTCCCAAGGGCTGGGATTACAGGCATGTGCCACCATGCCTGTTTCTGTGGAAAGAAACCCACCGTTGGGCAACACTGAGGCCCACCGTTGGATAATTGTTTCCCCAGGGAGCAATTCTGTGTGTGGTGTTCATTGGTTACCATGTTGTGTTGTTATAACTTGTCTCGTCTCTCCTTTCCTCCTGACCTAGAATTTCTTCAGGGAAGGTACTCTGTCTTTTGTTTCTGTGGTATTAGCACCTGGTTGTGCAATGTAGCATAGAGTAGCAACTATTATAAATATTTGCCAAATGTATGTACATAAGAGGCAGCAGTGTTTGCATTCGTGGGTGCATGGGCTGCTTCCAAGGTGGTCCAGGGAAGGAGAGTGGCTGGAGTTCACATTACAATGCTATAGGGAGAGTTACTCCCAAGAAAATCCGCCACTACACGATTCTCTAACTCTCTACCACGTGTAGCACTCAACTTTGTCCTACCTATTCCTCCAGGCATAGATTTAAAAAGTAAAGAACCATTTTTCTTCATTTTCCTTATTTTTTTTTTGTACTGGGGATTGAGTCCAGAGACATTCTACCTCTGAGATACACCCCAGCTCTTTTTATTTATTTTGAAACAGTCTTGCTACATTGCTGAGTCTGGCCTTGAACCTGCAATCCTTCTGTCTCAGTCTCCCAAGTGCTGAGATTACAGGCATGTGCCACCACACCCAGCTAAAGAGAACCATTTTTTTTAATGTAGGCAGAATTCAATCCCAACAAGTTATGATACAAGGTAGAATGAAATAACTAAGTCAAAGGAAAAGGAGGTATGGAAAAAGAAAGTGCAAGAGGATAAAAATGCGAGCCCTTTGATAATCATATCCTTTTTTACAATGCCTAATCATCGATATTTCAGCCTCATGAATGAGATTCAAGTCTACAATGTGGGTTCTACGTGGTTCAGATTTCATATGGCAGTTATCTTATATATTTGAAATGCCAATTGATTATTAGAAACACATTTCCTTAGCTTTGACTACCATGTAATAGACAGGTAACTATTACATCGTTGTTAAACCCCAGTAAATACTGCTTATTGAAAACACATTTCTTCTAGCTCAACAATATGATTGTGTATGTATCCATTACTGAAATCTTGAAACTCTATCAATTTGTGCCAAAAATACATCTCTCTTCTTTTGAATTCATAAGGTTCAAGATCTTGTCTCAAATGGAGCACTATTTAAATCCCCAGTAAGTATCTCGGTAATAAATGCTGACTGCTGCGTGGAACGCTTGGCCGTTTGTGTAATCACTCAGAATAATAACTGGAAACAAGAGTACTCTACACATTAAAAGCAGATTTGTTCAATGTATCTTGGCCACTTTGCATCTAGACTGAACTACTGCTGGTTCAAGGGTTCTGGACAAAAATGTGTAGCAGCAAAACCCTTTTCAGGGGCAGATGGATCTCTCTGTGGGTTGGGTGCATTTTTCTACCAAGTGGATTTCTCGTAACATCCTTACTTTCTTGGATTGGTGCTGTGCCCTGGATCTCTGGGCTGTAACTCAGGCTGGAGCTAGGTAACTAAAGAAGAAAAAAATCTCACAGACCCTAAAGGCAGGAAAGGATTCGAACTATCTCCTAGTCTAACATCCTCATGTTCCCCAGATGAATATATTAAAGCAACTAGTTAGTTAAGGGCCATTTCCCCAAGTTTTGGCTCATTTACCCCTTTGGGGGGGGGAGGGGCAGAGGGGAATGTAAGAGATACACAAAACTCTAAACACCATTCTGCATTACATTTTATTTCCACTAAAGGAAAAGATACTTTAGCTCCTCTGGAGCTGGGTGGAATGTAAAAGATATTTGCTGCTTTATAATTGTATTTATTTCCTGCTTCGTCTTGGTTTAGGATAGCAAGACAGAACATGATTCATACTGTAGTTGTTAAAAGTCAAGCCGATATCCAGTTTGCCAGTGGATGAAAGATTGAAATCCTCCCTGTGGGTTGGTAAAGATGCTTCCCAGGGTGCCCAGAGCGCCTCCCCAGCACCATCCCATCCCTTAGTCAGCAGCCACTGCCCAGCTCTCCCCATCTTGTTAGAACCCCGCATCTAAAAAGTTAACACCTGGATGTTTCATTCAAGGAGTGGCTCTGAGTTCTGAGTGCCCAGTGCCTGTTTCTTGGAGTTGGTGTGTATTTTGGAACTCTCTACTGGATATGACAACAGACTGCTAAAGACCAATATAGTTCTATGAGTTATGAGAAATGGTCTCAGATAGAAGCATAGTTAGTAGAGTGGACACGGCTTGTAAGCCCACTACTTGGGAGGCCGAGACAGGAGGACTGCATGTTCGAGGCCAGCCTCAGCAATTTAGCAAGACCCTGCTTCAAAATAAATAGATTTAAAAAAAAAAGAGTTCAGATAGTAACTTAGAAGTAGAATGCTCTTGAGTTCAATCCCCAGTGCCCAAAACCCAAAAATACCAAACAAACAAAAAACCCAAAAAGCAAAAAAACAACCGAGAGAGAGAGAGAGAATAAAAAAGGTTACCCTCCAAAACAGAAAAAAATAAAGAACAAACAAAGTAACAACAACAGAAAAAGTAAGCTAAAAGTAACCTTCATCTCAGAGGTAGAATGCCTTTGGACTCAATCCCCAATACCAAAAGTATTTCTCTTATAGTAATTGCTTTTGAGTACATGATATGTGTGGTGAGTTCTTGCCACTGTTTTTATTTGTTTGTTTTTGTGGTATGAGGCATTGAACCCAGGGGCATTCTACCTCTGAGCTACCCACCCCCCCCCAGCCCTTTTAATATGACTTTGAAACAGGATCTCAGTGGGTTTCTGAGGGCCTCACTAAAGTTGCTGAAGCTGGCCTAGAACCTGTGATCCTCCTGTCTCAGTCTCTCAAGTACTGGGATTACAGGCATGTGCCACCCCCCTGGCCTCCCTTGTTCTTAGTATGCATTGACTCATTTTTAGTCTCCACAACTGTCCTGTGGCGTGGTTGCAATACTGCCAAATATATATTTGGTCTTCATCCCAGTAAAGACCATTGCTCCACCCCACCTGTACCATTCTTGGCACACTAATCCTAAAACCCTTGGAATCGCCAAAGTGAGGTCGGTCTTATCACATGCTAATGAGATGACAGAGGGCTGGCAGGGAGTTACTGTCTGAATGGAATTGAATCTGAGCATCTGTGGCTGGCGTCCCTTGAAGAATCTACTGCAGCAGGGCGTGGTGGCGCATGCTTGTAATCCCAGCATTCGGGAGGCTGAGACCGGAGGATCCGGGTTCACGGCCAGCCTCAGCTACCTAGTGAGGCACTCTGCAACTTAGTGAGACTCGGTTTCAAAATAAAGAATAAAAAATAGGGCTGGGGGTGTAGCTCGGAGGTAGAATGCCCCTGAGTTCAATCCCCAGTACCGCAAAAAAA
>PVLC010047565.1:0-11043 GCA_004027655.1 Graphiurus murinus
CGCTTGTAATCCCAGCATTCGGGAGGCTGAGACCGGAGGATCCGGGTTCGCGGCCAGCCTCAGCTACCTAGTGAGGCACTCCGCAACTTAGTGAGACTCGGTTTCAAAATAAAGAATAAAAAATAGGGCTGGGGGTGTAGCTTGGAGGTAGAATGCCCCTGAGTTCAATCCCCAGTACCGCAAAAAAAAAAAAAAAGAAATTCGAAAACATAAGCGATGGCACTTTTGCTGAGATTCTCTTCCATTGTGCTCACTGAAGTTTCCTACTCCTAAACTTTGTATTTCTTTCTTTCTTCACCCGGACACTTGCTGCTTTTGCCTGCTAAGAGGCTTGGCAGGGCTAATCTCTGCACCATTTAAGTAGGAGAAAGGAGCAACTCTCACCTTGAATAATTTCCGCAAACTTGATATTCTCCTACCTGAATTTAGTTGTGGGGAGAGAACTGGCAGATGCCAATCCAAAAAATATATACGATAAGAAGCTGGATGTGGTGGCACAAGCCTGTAATCCCAGTATTTGGGAAGCTGAGCTAAGAGGATCACAGGTTCGAGGCCAGCCTCAACAACTTAGAGAGACCTTGTTTTAAGATAACAAATAAAGCCGGGCATAGTGGCGCGCGCTTGTAATCCCAGTACTTGGGAGGCTGAGAGAAGAGGATCACAGGTTCACAGCCAGCCTCGGCTACTTAGTGAGGCCCTCCACAACTTAGTGAGATCCTGTTTCAAAATAAAGAATAAAAAATAGGGCTGGGGTTGTAGCTCGAAGGTAGAATGCCCCTGGGTTCAATTCCCAGTAAATAAATAAATAAATAAATAAATAAATAAATAAATAAATAAATAAATAAATAAATAAAAAATAAGGCTGGGGGGTATGTGTAGTTCAGAGATAGAATGCCCCTGGATTCAATCCCCAGTTCCAAAAAAAAAAAAAAAAAAAACATGATAGATAGATAGATACATACATACATACATATATAAAGAGAGAAAGAAGAGAGAAGCTGGGCGTGGTGGCACATGCCTTTAACCCTGGTATTTGGGAGGCTGAGACAGGAGGACCACAAGTTCGAAGCCATCCTTACCAACTTAACAAGATCCTATTTCAAAATAAAAAGGTCTGGGGGCATAGCTTGGAGGTAGAACAAACACTCCTGGGTTCAGTTCCCAGCTGTATAGACGCGGGGGGAAACAGGAGCACACGCTGCTGCCTCTGAAGACCGAAAGCGGGGGACCCCTGCCCGCCTTGCCCAGGGAAGCGGGGTTACACACCCCGAGAGAGGGAAGGTAATTGCCTTGGGGTTATTTAGGCCTTCTTTGTGGAGGCCGTTGGAGGGAACAGAGGAGAGGGGAGCTGACTTGTAAATGAAACGAGAGATGGAAATTCCAGGTGAATTTTTAAGCACCTGGCAGGCAGGCCCCTCTTCTCAGAATTTCCTTGCTTTGGCCTAAGACTGGGAAGCCGTTCCCTTCCTGGCTCCCTCATGGAGTCTCTGTGTGGTCCTGGTCTTACTCAATTAACCTCTCCCCTCCTGCATTTCATCATGAGTACGTGGGGATAGGACCGACTTCAAAGAGGTCCGGGGCCTAATTAATGTTTCTGAGGTGCCTTGAGATTCTTGGATGGAAAAAAAATAAAACCACCACCTGTGTGCGTACTCTGAGACCGCACGACAGCAGGTGGAAATTATTACTGTTAGAGGTGACTCCGACTCCGAATATTTAACAAACTCCGTCTCTGGGCCATGAGAAAGAGCAGGTTTGGTCCGAGCAAGTTTCTTCTATAACCTGTGCTGTATGCTGACATTCCCACTAGTGGGCTCGCTCTGTGTGTGTGTGTGTCTATATATATATGCATATATGTGTATATATATCCAAAACTCATGAACAAATTATCATGCTACATGAGAAAGCAAGATAGTCAACAATTAAAGGTGAGGATAAAATAATAAGAAGTGTAACACAACTAATGACCTTAAGCTGCAAAATACACCCATAAAAACATGTGTATCCCCACCCCAGCTCCCCCTGAGAGTCCCAGCTTCTCCTTTCTCCCCCACCACCCACCACCCAGTCTTCTCTTTCCCCGGAAGGATGGTGGAACTCCCTGAGAACCTGTGGATGGAATGATGCTTCTGAACTCAGAGAAGCAACCCAAGAGGTTCTTAACATCATCGCTCAAAACCTTGGCTAACTACCATATCTTTCCCACAGCTAATTAAAAAAAGAGTCACTATAAGCAGGCACGGTGGCACACACCCATAATCCCAGTCCTTGGGAGGCCGAGACAGGAGGATTGAAGGTTCGAGGCCAGTCTCAGCAAGTTTGAGAGAATCTCAGCAACTTAGCAAGATCCCATTTCCAAATTTTAAAAAAAATAAAAATAAATAAATAAATAAATAAATAAAATAGGACTGGGAGTGTAGCTCAGAAGTAGAATGCCCAAGTTTCAATCCCTAACATCGAGAGAGAGGAGACTAAATGCAAGCAGTAATTTATTTTAAGCTCTCCAAATGTTGCTCATCTTGAGCTAATGGACAATGCCATATTTGCAAAGTTCTTTCCATGTGATCATAAGAAAGACTTCACAGAATTTCCATGTGTTATGTTACTGGGGATTGAATCCAGGGGCATTCAGCCATCGAGCTACACCCCCAGCCCTATTTATTTATTTATTTATTTATTTATTTATTTATTTATTTATTTATTTATTTATTTTGAAACAAGGTCTTGCTAGGTTGCTGAGAGTATCATTAAGTTGCTTAGGCTAGTCTTGAACCTGCAATCCACCTGTCTCAGCTACCCAAGTACAGGGATTACAGATGTCCACCACCACTCCCAGCCAGAATTTTCTTCTTAACATGCTCAAGTTGAAAGATGGTTTGGTGAGCCCCAAACCTACATCATTTATTCCTTTCCTTAATACCTATTTATTGAGTTCTCTCTAAGCAACAAGCGCTGTGCTTGTCCCTGACTTCAAGAACTGGAGAACGTAAGACAAAGTGTGCAGGCAATTGCTGTACTGGAGGTCATGAGTGTGAACCATTCAACTATTTGACTGTAGGAAGGATGGGAAGGGGATATTGTTAAATCTTAGATTCTGGAGATGTTCTTGGTCAAGGATTTTATAAATTCACAGAAGCACAAAAGGAACATGGTTCAATGAATTATGTTGGAGCTGGGCGTGGTGGTGCACACCTGTAATCCTAGTACTTGGGAGGCTCAGACAGGAGGATTGCAGGTTTGATTACAGCCTCAGCAAGTAGTGAGACTCTCATTAACCTAGTGAGACTCTGTTTCAACAGTATAAATAAAATTGGGCTGGGGGTGTAGCCCGGAGGTAGAATGCCCCTGGGTTCAATCCTCAGTACCACGGAAGGAAGGAAGGAAGGGAGGAAGGGAGGAAGGGAGGAAGGGGGAGGGAAGAAAGGAGACAGACAGAGAGAGAGAGAGAAAGAGAGAGAGAGAGGGAGGGAGAAGAGAGAGAAGTTAAGCTGGGATGCTGATTATTCTTTGTAAAATAAACTTCCTTTGCTGGGTGTTTCAGGATCCCCATTAGCACACCCTGAAACTCTAACCCACAGAATCTTCTGGATCCCTCTGCTGTCTCTGTATGCCTACGGCTTTTTTTTTTTTTTTTTTTTTTTTTTTTTTTTTTTTTTTTTTTTTTTTTTTTTTTTTTTTTTTTTTTTTTTTTTTTTTTTTTTTTTTTTTTTTTTTTTTTGTATAGGAGATTGAACTCAGGGGCAGTCTACTGAGCTACACCCCCAGCCCTCAGCCCTTTTTGTTTTATTTTATTTTGAAACAGGGTCTCACTGGGTTGCTGTGTGTCTCCCTATGTGCCTGCGGCTGTCCTTAAACCCACCATCCTCCTGTCTCAACCTCCCAAACACTGGAAGTACAGTATTTGGGAACATGCCACCATACCTGGCTTGCTTATTTCCTTTCTATTTTCCACACACTGGTGTTGGAACTCAGAGAAACAATCCCTTGAGTGTGGAATCCAAACACGGCCAGGTAATGTATTAGTCACGATTCTCCAGAAAAGGAAAACCAATGGCGTTGGTAGAATCCACTACAATTTATATAGGTACATAAAGAGAGTCATTATAAGGAATTAGCTCACACGATTCGAGCCTGGCAAGCCTACAGCCTGCCGGATGGGCAAGCAGCCTGGCCCAGGGAACCCCGTGCTAGAGCTCCAGCCCCGAGGCTGGCAGACCCGAGACCCAAGAGACCCAGTGTTTCAGTTCAAGTGCAAAGGCCGTCTGCTGTAGAGCCAAGAAGAGCCAGGTGCAGACCCGAGGCAGTCAGCTGGAGAATCCTCTCTTGCGTGGGGGGAAAGTCAGTCTTTTTGTTGTAATCAGGACCTCAACTGATTGGATGAGGCCCACCCAACACCGGAGAGGGCTATCTGCTTTACTTAGAGTTCAGCAATATAAATGTTAACCTCCCCCAAAAACATGCTCGCAGAAACATCCAGAATAACGTTTGACTGAATATCTGGACACTTTGTGGTGCAGCCAGGTTGACACATAAAATTAAATGTTACAGATAAAAAGACCTTTATACTAACCGGGCATGGTGGCACATGTCTGTAATCCCAGTTCTTGGGAGGCTGAGACAGGAGGATAACAGGCTCAAGACCTTGTTTCAAAATTTTAAAAGGGGGGGGAGATGGGGGTGTAACTTAGAGATAGAATACCCTAGGTTCAATCCCTAGTACAGGAAAAAAAAAATAAAAGCCCCTATACTAGCACCATTACTTTATTCCTTGCAACATCTTTCCCTGGATGTGTATTTATAAATATCCTTCTCCATTTCACTTCTATTTCATACTTACGGAGGAAGTGGGGCCTGGTGGCACGTGTCTGTAATCCCAGTATTTGGGAGGCTGAGACAGGAGGATAGCAGATTCGAAACCAGCCTCAGCAACTTCGTGAGATAGTAAGCAACTTAGGGCGATCTTATTTCCAAATAAAAAATGAAAATAGGGCTGAGGGTGTAGCTCGGAGGTAGAATGCCCCGTGGTTCAATCCCCAACACCACAAAAATAAATAAATAAAGTAAGTAAATAAGTAAATAAATTGTGGAAGAAATAGGAAATCCATGACCAATAAATAAGCAACTGAAATTACCAGGCATCAGGCTTATTCTACCTGCTACTGTTTTTGCTATATTGTCATATCATTTAAATGTACTTTTCAAATGCCAAAGATTTGAGGTCTAAACCTGTTTCCAAAACCTATAATGCTACTTCAGTGCTGCAATAAAAAAGAAATCGCTAAAAGTCTCAATACCTGAAAAGCAACAAAGTCCCTCAAGCCCCACCCCAGTTTCCTATTCTGAAACCAAGACATACTAGTGACTCAAAAAGCTGGCGGCCTACTTTGTCACTCGCTAGACCAGGGACGGAAGCAGACTTCAGTCACCGGCACTCCCTGCTTGCAGAAGGGTAAGCTGGCTTGGGACAGAGCAGCACACCACCACCAGGAGAACGCTGCACGATGTCCGCTTAATCCACAAAGCACATTCAGCCCTTTTAATATAAGGGAATAGCAGGGTGTGGCGGCGCACACCGGTGGTCCCAGTACTTGGGAGGCTGAGACAGGAGGATCGCAGATTCGAGGCCAGCCTCTGCAACTTAGTGAGAACCTGTTTCAAAATTAAAAAATAAGATAGAGATGGAGGTGTAGCTCAGAGGTAGAATGTCCCTGGGTTCGATCCCCAGCACACACACACACACACACACACACACACACACACACACACAAATAAATCATTAGAACACAATTGTGTGTTTGGTGATTTAACATACAGATAGAGATAAGTATCTCTCTTTCCCCTCTGGTTTACCCAGGGCCAGAAGGATACTGGAATTCAGTGGAACTTAGACGCCGGATGCTTCTGAGGCCAGGGAAACAACTGTTTATAACAAGTTCTTTTTCTACATTGGTGCATTGTCATTGTCCTTCGCAATGAGTTTCAGAGTGACAGAAACACACACACACACACACACACACACACACACACACACACACAGCCATACTCCACCCCTTCCCATACATAGTATTAAAATTGGTATTGATAGTGTCATATGTGAACATAGCACAGCACATTGGAACGGTTTCCTGCATAAAATCTCCCCTCTTCCCTCCCACACGTCTCCCCGAATACCGTTTCCACTCTTTTGCTAGCATTTCCCCTTATTTATCTGCAGTCCCTCTTGTCTCCCTGTTTCTCCCTAGCTTCCACACATGCGTGAAAACCCATACGGCCCATCACTTTCTGGGACTGGCTAATCTCACTTAGTATAATATTCTCTAATTCCATCCATTTTCCTGCAAATGACATAATTGTGTTCTTCCTTCCTAGCTGAGTAATATTCCCTTGTGTATATATCCCATAGTTTCATAATCCATTTCATAGGCCGACGGACACCTAGGCCAGTTCCATGGTTTGGCTCTTGTGACTTAGGCAGCTAAAGAAATTGAAATCAGAATAATAAATTCTTAAAACAATTACTAGAGCCGGGCATGGTGGTGCACGCTTGTAATCCCAGTACTTGGAAGGCTGAGACAGGAGGATCACAGGTTCATGGCCAAACTCAGCTATTTAGTGAGGCCCTCCACAATTTAGTGAGACCCTGTTTCAAAATAAAGAATAAAAAATAGGGCTGGGGGTGTAGCTTGGAGGTAGAATGCCCCTGAGTTCAATCCCCAGTACCGCAAAAAAAAAAAAAAAAAATCACTCATTCCTGATGAATTTCCCTCCACTGAGAACACAGATATGTCTACAAAATCATTTCTAGGTAAAGAAGCACAGAGCCCAGAACACGACCGAGAGACCAGTCAACGCCAGATTCAAATAACAAAGAGAAAGATACCGCCGGGAGTGGGTTAGGGTAGTAGACGAAGGACCACAATGGCGCAGAGGGTTCGGCCGCCCCTCCACGGCCGTGTGTGCACCGTCACGGTACAGAGCGCACACCCCATGGTTGGGTTCCAAAGCCATTACCGTGAGCAATCGACACACAGGCGTGAGCAGGCTGGAAAAGGGACCGAGTACAGTACTGATAACCAAGTATCGCCCAGCGTTCCCATGGGTGGCATCTCAACTCCAATACCAATAAATTATTTGGTCAGCTCAGCCACTTTGAACTAAGAATGCCTTGGTATCGCAGTTGGCGATCACACGCTTCTCCGCCGGCACTCGGCAACCTACTTAACAACTCCGCAACGCCCCTCCCTGATTCATCACTCCACGGCCTGTCAGTCAGGCGCCCTCCCCCGCCGCCGGCTGTGCCAACTGGCACACCACGCGGGCCTTCACGGGCGGAGTGGTAGAAGGGCCACGAGAAAACCCTTTTCATGTGGTACCAGAGGTGACATCCCGCACAATCAGAGCCCAGGCTCAGCAGCAGGCCGAGGTGTGTAACAGGAAGCGTTGTGTGTGTGCACCTCCTTGCACGCCTCTGGAACTGTGGGCTTCGTTTACAGATACCATCTAGAAACATGATGTCTCCATAAACCTTAAAGTAGAAATGTTGTTGTTGTTGTTGTTTTGTTTTGGTTTTGGTTTGGTTTGGTTTGGTTTTTGGTTTTTGGTTTTTTTAGTGCTGGGAATTGGACCCAGGGGCATTCTACCTCTGAGCTGCAACCCCACCCTATTTTATTTTTTATTTGGGAACAGTATCTCACTGAGTTGCTGAAAGCCTTGAGAAGTTGCTGAGGCTGACCTTGAACGTGCAATCCTCCTGTCTCAGCCTCCCAAGTACTGGGTTAACAGGCATGCGCCACCACGCCCGACCTCAATTCTATCTCACCTTTAAGTAGACCATTAGCTACAGATGGTAACATTTTGAAGGTAGCCACTAATAAATACCGCACAAATTGTCTGAAATGCAGACTCAATTTACAACTAAGTTGTTCTTGTATCAAGGGATACATTTCCTATGAAAGAGCCCAATCTCCTGAAAGGAATTGGGAGTCTCCGAATGATCTTTGGAGACCAAGCAATGGCCAGAGAGTTGGAAATATGCAAGAAAAACCTTAAGAGAAACGTAATCCCCTAAAAAGCTTCAACCCCTTGAAGACGGGAATTATATGTGATTAATTTTTATCCACAGCGCTTAGCAATGTCTGGCAGCAGACGCTTGGTGAGGCTGTGTGTGCCGAGTGAGTGGCTCTACGTGGATTTTCAAAACAACTCCGAGTAGGAGTAATAGCCGCATGAATGCGTCACGCTTGGTGCAGCACTGCCTGGAAGGTTGCAATATTTACAAAAAAAAAAAAAAAAAAGTAGGAGCCTCCCGAATCTGGGCATTGAACAATAACACCAAACCGCGTCTCAATGATTTCAAAGTTGACGGCCTTACTGAGAAAGGAACAGAACGTCTCACACCAGGCAGCGTGATTTCTCTCTTCCTCTCGGATCCGCTCACGTTGGCAACCCTAACACAACTGTTTCTCCTGTCCTGCGGGTCATCAGCGTGTGACTTCCAGTTCCAGCTCAACGTTCATCTTTTCTTAGAATGACCAGAGAGAGAGAGAAAGAGAGTGTGTGTATCAAGGTAACAGACCTCCAAAAGAACATTGGGAGTGATTCGCATTTCCGTGCATTAAGCCTCCATGCTCAGAGAACCAAATTCACCATTAAACTGGAAGTCAGCTAGCTCCTGGAGCAGTGTACGGGACCGTCCAGGAGTGCAGAGGGCGCAGGAGCCCAGCGCAGCGTTCAGGTCTATGCAAGCGTTCTGGGGGGTCCTAGAAGCAAGTCAGGATAAACTATACTGCTCTTATCAATTACATCAGGACCCTGGATTGTCCCTGATGTCACCTCCTTAAGCACCTGTTAGATGTTTGACAACAAGAACTGAAATAAATAGGGGACAAAAGTGACATTCTGACTAAAAAAAAAATCAAGATGCGAAAGACTTTTAGTGTCACGGAAAAACCTCTATGATCCCAATGGTGTAAAACTTTAAAGTGCGTAAGCGTCGAGTTCTGGTTATCGAACACGTGTAGCAAACTTCTCCAAACCTTAGAGGCTTAAACACAGTGAGACATTTATGTTGCTTATGAAACCACAATTTGGACGAGACTCGGTGGGAACAACTCCCCTCTCTGCTCTGTGTCAGCCAGGGCTGCTCCAAGGCCGGGTCTGGCATTGTCCGAGGTCTCGCTTAATGGCGCATCTCGTAGCTGAGGCTGGCTTTGGGCTGAGGCCTCAGCCTCCCTCCGAGTGGGTCTCTGCATCCGGACCTCCTGTAGGGCATAGCTCTGTGGCTTCCTCAGAGCCTAGTCAGTATGGAAGGGTCAATATCCCGAGACAGAGAAAGCCAGGGAGGCTCTCCCGTACAACCTCACAACTTCTTTTTATGTTTGGTTTTGTTTTTTGTTTGCGACAGGGTCTCATTAAGTTGCCCAGGCTGGCCTCAAACCTGAGATCCTCCCCCTCCAGCCTCCTGAGCGGGTGGGATTGCAGATGTACACCAGCATCCCAGCTCCTGAGGCGCACCCTCTTCCTAATCCGAGAAGTTGCAGAGCAGCAATCCCCACTGAGACCCAAGGGAGGAAGCGCAAATTTCTCAGCAGAGGAGGGTCAATATCACCTTGAAAAAAAAAAAAAGAAAAGTATGATAGGGTATAGGTTGATGTGGCCACCTTTGAACCTGAACAATGATTGATTTTTTTTTTTTTTTTCCTGGACTGAGAATTGAACCTAATGCTTTATTTCAGCCTCCCAAGGACTCGGATTAAGGCATGGACCACCAGGCCTGGCTGTTGCTATCAATAGATTTGCAATGTCCCCCGAGGCCTGCATGTTAAGGCTTGGTCCTCAGCCTGTGGCTGACTTAGGTTATGTAAGAGGACTTAGGTTATGGGAAGACGTGCCGTGGAAGGGACTGTGCAGCCCTGGCCTCTTCCTCTCTTTTATCTGCAAAATGAAACCTTAGACTAGGTGAAGGGTGGCAACCACCTCCAGCCCCCGCTGGCTGGCTGCCAGTCTTTGCAAATAAAGTTTTATTGAAACATGGCCATGTTTGTGTGTTTGCATGTCTCTGCTTTCGAACAGCAACAGGAGAGTTGAATAGGAGTTGACCAGTTACAAGGAAAACCATGCGGCTGGGAGGGATTATGATATTTACTGTCTGACCGTAATAGTTACCATCTGGCTCTTTACAGAAGTCGGTCTGCCAGTCCCTGGGCTCAGAAGTCTCCAAGGAATCCTCATGTTTTAAAATTTCCCAATCCAAGGAGTCTGGCACCTAGGACCCCTCACCCTATAGGACTATTGATTATATCTGTATATTAGACCGGTGCTTCTCCACGGGTGACCCTTGGCCAGCCGCAGTACCTGGGAATTTGTTGGAAATGCCAATGACCGGGTCCCACCCCAGAGCCACTCAATCAGAAATGGTGGAGGTGGGGTTCAGAGATCTGAGGTGGGGGTGTTTTGTTTGTTTGCTTGTTTCTGGTTTTTTTTCTTTTTCCTCCCAGTGTTGAGGATCAAATTTAAGCATATCAGACGAGTGTTCTACCACTGAACCAGTTCCCTAGCCCAAGATCTGAGTTTTGTTTGTTTGTTTGTTTGTTTGTTTTGTGGTACTAGGACTGAATTCGGGGCATTCTACCTCTGAGCTACACTACCAACATAGTAGTATAATTTTTGTTCTGAAACAGGGTCTCGCTAGGTTGCAGAGGGTCTCACCAAGTTGCTAAGGCTGGCCGTAAACCTATGATCCTCTTATGTCAGCTTCCCAAGTACTGGGATTCCAAGCATGCGCCACCACGCCTGGCTGAAGATCTGAGTTTTAATAAGCCCTCCATACATTAATGGGAATCATGATATTGCATTAATCTATCAACTCATAATTGTTGCATTAAAAACTAGGTAAGAATTATTTTATTCTAAAAAAAGAGACAAATCAGCCAGGCATGTGGCGCACGCTTGTAATCCCAGCATCCGGGAGGCTGAGACCAGAGGATCCGGGTTCGCGGCCAGCCTCAGCTACCTAGTGAGGCACTCCGCAACTTAGTGAGACCC
>PVLC010047566.1:0-11027 GCA_004027655.1 Graphiurus murinus
TGTGTTGGCTTTTAATATAGAGTTGTTTCCAAGTTTTTATTAGTGATTTTTATTTATGTTTGGTACTGGAGATTGAACCCAGGAGCAGTCTACCTCTAAGCTACACCCTAACCTCATTTTATATTTTGTTTTGAAACAGGGTCTTACTAGGTTGCTGAGAGTCTAGTTAAGTTGATGAGCATGTCTTCAAACCTATTATCCTCCTGTCTCAGCCTCCCAAATCCTGGGATTATAGGTGTGTCTCGCCTTATTAATGATTTTTAACTATAAGAAATAACTTAGCTAAAACAAACAAACAACACCCCAAAATAAGTATTAAATTATGTACTACAGATCATCTAAGTAAAGACAAAAGATAATTCATTTTTTTGTGTGTGTCTGTGTGTGTGTAGTACTGGGGATTGAACCCAGGGGCAGTCTACCTCCGAGCTACACCCCAGCCCTATTTTTTATTCTTTATTTTGAAACAGGGTCTCACTAAGTTGCAGAGGGCCTCACTAAGTAGCTGAGGCTGGCCGCAAATCTGGATCCTCCAGTCTCAGTCTCCCAAGTAGTGGGATTACAAGCCTGCACCACCACACCTGGCTATAATTCACTTTTTCTAAACTATTTCTGATCTCCTTACTTATCCCTTATCAAAAAAAAAAACAAAAAACAAAAAAGAATAAACGGAGTAATTACTGTCTTACCTTGACTGAATAGCAAGATATATTGTACGACGAAATGAGACTAGATTAATTTCTGTTTTGTCATGAATAGTCACTTTTTGTCCTGAAAGACATTAAACATAACAATTACAAAGATAAATGTGAAGAAATGAAACTGTGTCTGAATTTTTTTCATATGTCTATTTAGAATCCCTCAGACTTAGCTAGGTGTGGTAACAAACATCTATAATCCAGTACTTGGTAGGCTCTGACAGGAGGATTGCAGGTTCGAGGCCAGCCTCAGTAACTTAGTCAGACCTTCGAAATTAAAAAATAAAAATATAAAATAGGGCTGGAGTGTAGCTCAGAGGTAGAATATACCTGGGGTCAGTATATTCTACCAGTACTACAAAAAAAAAAAAAAAAAACAAAAAAAAAACAAAAAACGAAGGACTCTCTCAGACTTTTAACAATAATAACCATCTTTTCTACTGTGTAAATTAGTATTAATTGAATTAAAGGTAATGACAAGTGTTTTGCTATTAGTTTTGATAGCTGTAGTCCATAATCATGCCAAAATGATTTTTGTTTCTGTGTTGCCTGCTCATTTAGACCCTATCAAAGACTATACTTGTGCCGTTGTTTTGTAAAATATTATTTCTAGAGTTATAAACAATATTTTGATAATTTGGAAGAACTATAACTTCTAGACAGAAATTCAGCTTAAGAAAACTGGTTGGCAATTATGACAGGTTCAATGGGTCCAATACAAATATGTCTATTTGTTCAAAAATTTCTCTTATCTAAGCATGAATACTTTCTTTATAAAATTCTTTTTCTATTTGAACAGTATTTCCATATAAAACAAGGAAATGATAAAATGTAGTACATGGATAGCTAGATGATTTAAATAAAGAGAATAGACAAAAATTGTCTATTTTTTTATGAAATATGCTATAGAACAACAACTATACTGTAAGACAAAACTAAAATACATTACGCCTTAAAAAAAGAAAGATATTCTGTTAACAATATTTTCAAACAGTCAATGCATGTAAATAATGACCAGGTCATATATATCCTGATGAGTTAACTGATATTTAACCAAAGTAATGTTGGAGCTCTCTTTCTGGGAAATGATGTAATCAGAGATGAGGAACACCATGCTTGCTTCTGTACAAATATAGCTTTTGGCCTCCCCACTCTATTTTGCCAAAATGAATAGCAAATATCTAGTCATTCACATCTGTCACATTCTTGCCAGGGTTACATAAATCACATGCACTCAACATGAATATACACTTTTCTAGCTTATAATATAATCAAAGGCATAAAATACCAACTTAAAATTATGCTGTTAAAAATGATTTGTCTAATAACTTTGAGGGCATGATTTCTTAAGCTTGTTAATACTAGCATTTGGGGTTGTATCAATACTTTGTTGTGGGGCACAGTCTTGTGATTTGTAGGTTGTTTAACAGTGTCCCTAGTCTTCACCCACTTGATGCCATCCCAACCTCCTTAATGAATTGAGAGACATTGTTTTAAAGTATTACATTAGAATTAATTTAAATTTAGAGTATTCTATGCTATTATTTGAATAATCTACACCTTTACCTTCTTCATCTTCATCACCTTCTTCCTCCTCTTCTTCCTCTTCCTCTTCACTACTTCCAGCATCTTGGTCTGTGTTTGAATCACTGTCCCCTTCATCAAGAATTTCTATAAGACAAAGTAAGTTTAAGAAAATAAAATTAATGAGCAAGCAATATTCATGTATCTCATTCTGAGAAGATCAGTCTAAGTTCATTGAATCCCATGGTGTTATAACAAGTTTCACAGCCAACAAAGACGACTACACAGGATTGATGTCACCACCTCAGTGGTCAGAGAGCAGTACAACTGATTTAACAATAGAGTGCCATATGTATCATTCTTCTGCCAGATAAGAAGTGCTCATAAAACAAGAGTGGGATGAAAAGAGCTAAGAAAAAGTAGATGAAGATTTTCCAAATGAGCAGGAGCAATGGAAAAAAAAAATAGGAATGGAAAATTGCATATGGAAGTCAAATTATTATCCCTGGAAAGAGGACAGTTTGTTATACAAAACTAAGGCTAAATATAGAAAACAAGAATGTAGGATAAGAAGGTATTTGGAAAAACAGAGAGAGAGGAAATAATTGCATAATTTAGTGTTCACTCTAAATGACAGTAATGAGATCTTTATTAAATGCATATTAAATTGAACACCGAAATCAATCCAAAGATTTTTCATGTCTAAAACTAAAACTGAACTTTAAAAGCCTTTAAAAAAGTTAGTAAGATGACCACTTCTTTGGACTATCACTTCATAAAATACAACACATATTCAAAACTAGATGAATATGTAACACTACATAAGGTCTGTCATTATGTTAATAGTAGACAAATGACAAAAACTAAAATTTAATATTTTGCCCAAGAATGCTCTGTTAGCCTGATAAAAGATTCTGCAAACTCGGCTAACACTTTTGCATTTCTATTAGTCAGTGAGCTTTTTTTTTTTTTAATTTTTATATTTTGTGGTACTGGGGATTGAACTCAAGGGCATTCTACCTCCGAGCTATACCCCCAGCCCTATTTTTTATTCTTTATTTTGAAACAGGGTCTCACTAAGTTGTAGAGTGCCTCACTAGGTAGCTGAGGCTGGCTGCGAACCCGGATCCTCCGGTCTCAGCCTCCTAAATGCTGGGATTACAAGCGTGCGCCACCACATCCGGCTCTTAATAGTTGTCGAGCCAATTCATTTTTAGAAAATTCTAATTTCTTCAAATTTATCTAGGCAGTATAAAACAGGAGCCACATATTTAATACTAGCTGAGAACTCCATACTATGAGGAACAAATCACTTCCCAAAAATGGAGAGTTGTCAGCCCTTATCTGATACATAAATCTCAAAACTATTTCTAATCAATGTGACTTCAATAAATAATCTGAACTGTCTAGTTTATTATGTAACATAGTTCAGACAGACTTTTTAAAAGAAGAGACTATTTAGTATTCAATAGTAGCAAGACAGGCACTCCTGCTGTTTTCCCAAATGCTGTAAAACCTAAAACACAAGTACACCTGGGTCACTATAAGGTGCTAATTACTAAAGCTGTGCTCACTTCCTGCTGCGGCCATTTTTTTATGCCAGATCTAGAACATTTAACAAAGAATGAAGGTCAAATGAATTGTCTAATTGTTTACATCATTCTCTTCTCATCTCTCTACTTCAGAATGTACTTACTGAAATCACTTAGGCAATGGCAATTGGGTTTCATTAAGCAGTGGTTGCAAAAAATGGTGTATGAATCTCTGTTAGGTGGTCTACGAGGTCAAAACTATCTTCAAAAGAATACCAAGATATTATCTGCCCTTTCAAAAGCAATGGGGTTTAAACTGCTATAATCCAAGCACGAATCAAAGCACAAATTGTACTAGTAATCAATGCATTCATTACTGTCACACTTGCAGTAGGGGAAAAAAAGCCTGTTTCACTTAAAAATGTCTTTAATGAAGAAGTAAAATATTAATTTTATTAGATCTGTTCTTGAATATAGGCCTTTATCATAATCTAAATGACAAAATATGAAGTTCATATATATATATGACACTTCTGTTAAAGAATGATGTACATGGTGATGGTGACCTGAAGGATAAGCAATGGTGAGACTGCTTGAGCTGCAAGATGAATTACCTACTTTTCTTTTTTAAAAAATTTTTACTTCAAAGAAATGGCCAACAATCTATAGTTGTTAGGTATCTGGCAATCCTTTTCACAAATATAAACATATATACATCTGTCTGAGCTTGACCATTTCCCAACAATTGGTCTTTTTGGACAAGATAGGTGGCGATATTAACAATGTAATTTCTTGGTACTGTATTAATTAATGTTAATTTGATTTTTACAATGTTAATGTGTTAGCATTTAAAACTCAGGGAATCAGTATTTTTAAAATCATGTATGACTTAGAGATCTATCAAAAGTGACGTATCAGCTGGGCGTGGTGGTGCACACTTGTAATCCCAGCATTTGGGAGGCTGAGATCGGCCAGCCTCAGTTACTTAATGAGGCCCTCCGCAACTTAGTGAGACCCTGTTTCAAAACAAAGAATAAAAAATAGGGCTGGAGGTGTAGCTCGGAGGTAGAATGCCCCTGAGTTCCCCAGTACCGCAAAAAAGAAAAAAAAAAGTGACATATCAATGGATTTTAATGTAACAGAGTATGAAAATTCACTGATACTACTTCAGAATTCAAACTGAAATTATCCTTTAGAAAACTACTAGTTGTTAAATATTACCATAGTGTCAAGGAAGAATGTACATACATTAAGAGACTACTGAAATACTCCCTTTTTCGAACTATATATCTACTTCAGACTAGATACTGAACTACAACAGACTATAGAAACAGATATAAGAATCTAGCTATTTCCTATTAGGTCAGATATAAAACTTTGTAAAACATGTTATCTTTCTCACTAAATTTGTTTTATAATCATTTTTTATATTTTCATTGGTGCATTATAGTCTTACATCATAAAAAGATGTAACTTATGCTAACATGTACTAGTTTTCCTATTATTTTGAAATGAGTTAATTTTTCTTATAGTCTCAGGTTTTATTTCTAATATAGTAAAAATCAATAGATATAACACATATAAGGAAGCTCTTAGGAGTCCAGATTTTTCAAAAGTGTTAAGGCATCTTGAAATCAAAGAATTTGAGAACTGCTGTAATAAAGGAAATCACCATATTCCAGGTATTGGCCAACTGCCTAGACCCTAACAAAGGGACAGGGAATTCTCAAGTTTAAAAAAGAAAGGAATCATACCAGGTAAAATTCCAGAAAAATCATTTGGTCCCTTTTAGGGAGACCAAAGGATGTTCACAAGAAAGATGTTCACAAGAAAGGAAGGCAAAATGGAATTACGAGTTCTCTGTGTTTATAGAACAAATCATAACAGAAAAAGGAATCTGGCCAATGGCAGTGAAAAGCTCTCAAGAATTAGCATCTAAGAAGAGAAACCTGTTTATTGTACCAGATTTTTCTGTTGTAGAGAAGTGGAAGGCTGCTTATACTTTGACCTTCTTCTTCCTATGTATGATCACAGCATAAAACATGAGCAAAGACAGAGTTTTATGACTCTACTCCCCTCTTTCATGAGCTTCCAGAGCAGAAAGTACTTCTCAGGTAAAATCACAACTGAAGGGAAATAAACTCATAAAACTACTATATTAGCAAGTCTGGATATTAGTTTTAGGAGAAAAATAGTAATGTAAATGTGAAAATAATAGTAATAACAGCTATCATTATCTGAATATTTGTTCTGTGGCAATAAGAAGCACATAACTGCATGTAATTTATCCTTCCATAAGCAAGTAACATTTACTTAGATAAAACAACTTACTTCAGGTCATTTACCTAGTCATGTCAAACAAACAACAACAAAAAAAACCCCAAAAATATGTTCAAAGTTACTGCTTGTCATATTCTAATGATGCACAGATAATAATAATTTATCAATTTGTTAGGCACCAATACTGTGATTAATGTTATCAGAAGGCTATCAACCTATCCTAAAGAAATGATAAAAGTATACCACTTACAATAAAGTATATCAATTAACTGACTATCAAACAGATGGCACAGAATGTAAGCAGTAAAGATGTTAAGTAAAGACCACTAGTAATCTATGAGATTAATCTATCAAGAGAGGTGAGACTTAAGGGTTGTATATCCAAGATAGAGGGAAAGAAGAGAGGGACAATAAAATAATTCAGAATAAGGTGATAACATTGGCAAATACTACAAAGAAAAGTAATCCAGTGGAGAGATTCATAAGAGCAGAAATTTCCGTGGGTGAGGATCAGTGATCTATAAATAATTTTTTTTTGCGGTACTGGGGATTGAACTCAGGGGCATTCTACCTCCAAGCTATACTCCCAGCCCTATTTTTTATTCCTTATTTTGAAACCGAGTCTCACTAAGTTGCGGAGTGCCTCACTAGGTAGCTGAGGCTGGCCGCGAACCCGGATCCTCCGGTCTCAGCCTCCTGAATGCTGGGATTACAAGCGTGTGCCACCACACTCGGCTTATAAATAATTTTTTCTACCAGTATTATATAACTATCTAAATTACTTCCATGTATCCAAAATAAATCAGTTTATAAAATTTTACATACCCTTCTTGATTGCTTTGTACTTCTCTTCATTCTCCATAAAATTAGGATCCATCTTGAAAACATCTTAAAAAAAAAAATTAAGTGTTTATTTTCTATATTTACATTTGTTGGTGCCCCACTTCCCACCCCCAAGCCCTTAGTCTTACTAAGAACATCTTCTGGATTATAGTCATCCTCCAAAGGGAGCATATGGGTGAACTGATCATCTTCTTCAACTAAGTCAAGTCCCTCCAGGATAACAGGGTGGTCCTTGAATCCATCTTTCCGTACAGCAAACATCACTTCAATCATATACTGAACTCTTTTGTCAATTTCTGACTCATGCAGAATATTTCGAAGGCGTTCAAAGATAGCTAAAATTACACAGAAAGAAAAGTATTCAATAATTATTATAATACTCAAGTAAAAATATACAAGAATATACAAACCAAGAACATACACTTACCATTGATGCCTCTTGGTGACACCTGTGTTAATTTGAGGCCGCATTCTTTAAGAAAACCAATAGCTACTTCAACACTATCATCTGTTGGTCTTTCTAGTAGCAAAGTAAGCATCTCTAAGCACAAAACTTCATGAGCCTTAAACAGAATACAAAGGGAGAGGAGAGAGAAAATGCTTTTATAAATATTAATCTACTATTAATAATAATTTAAATTTTTTTCTATCACTTTCATTATGGGTATGTTAAGAATTTCCAGATGATGCTCCAAAGTCTTTACTACACTGAATACAACTATTTGAGTTCGCTCCACAAGAAATATTCTTCTTAGACATTTCAGTACAGGAAATGCCATAGATAAACTCAAATTATAGTTTAAAAATCATGTACTACTTTGTTGTTGTACTGGGGACTGAACCTAAGCTCTGAGCTACAACCTCAGTCCTTTTCACTTTTTATTTTGAAACAAGGTCTTGCTGTGCCGTTGAGGTTGGCTTCAAACCTGTAATTCTCCTATCTCAGCCTCCCAAGAACTGGGTTTATAGGTGTATGGCACTATGCCTGGCATTTAGTACTTTATAATGAGATAATTTCATAATTACTATATAAAGAATAGATACAATTCATTTGTGTGTGTGTGTGTGTGTGTGTGTGTGTGTTATTGGGGATTTAACTCAGGGGCATCCTACCTCTGAGTTACATCCCCAGCTGTATTTTACTTATTTTGAAATGGTCTCACTAAGTTGTTGAGGGCCTCACTACATTTCTGAGGCTCACCTGCGATCCTCCTGTCTCAGCCTCTCAAGCACCGGCATTACAGGCATGCACCACCACACACGCTTACAATTTTTTTTATATCTTTTTGTAGGACCACAACTCTCTGTACCCATTTCTCAATTCATTCTATAAGCAACTCATATCTTTTAACAATTTCTGGTACACAATAAACGTTTAAAATACTTTCTCTTTTTAGCTGGGCGTGGTGGTGCACGCTTATAATCCCAGCATTTGGGAGGCTAAGACTGGAGGATCCGCGTTCAAGGCCAGCCTCAGCTACGTAGTGAGGCACTCTGCAACTTAGTGAGACCCTGTTTCCAAATAAAGAATAAAAAATAGGGCTGGGAGTATAGCTCGGAGGTAGAATGCCTGAGTTCAATTCCCAGTTTCGCAAAAAAAAAATAATAATAATAAAATAAAAAAAATACTTTCTCTTTTTAAAGTTAAACTACTTACTTGGGGCATGTTAAAAAAATTCATATTTGTAAACAACACATGGTAGAGTGGAAAAAAGTTCTACCGAGAAGAAACCAAACTAGAAAGAAGGACCAAAATATCATCCATATGCCTTTATAAGTCATACTTGTTTGAGATGGGGAGGGAAGAAGTCCAAATCTCAACATGGGAGAATATATTCTCTTCATATTGTGCCCAACAGCAAAATACATCCTGTTGTTTTGGAGGTTAGGTGGAGTGTCAAGCAGTCTGACATCACTAACAAGAAAATATTGCCCTGAACCTTAATTGGGAAGATGTAAAATAACACTTACATGTTTTGTGACAATGCCAAAAATCTCCAATATATGTGTAATACACATTAAAAAACAAACATATCTTTGCTGTTATAGACATGTGAAATTGAGTTTCCATGGTCTTAAGTAGCAAATTATCATTGTAATATTGTATGACAAGTAAATAGGTTAATATCTAAAAGATTTCTATGAGTGGATCCTGGAAAGAATTTCAGATAATTAAGAATTAAGATACTATGTTAAAGAAATAAAATTAACTATGGGCATATGATTCACAATAGCCAAGATATGGAATCAGTCTAAGTAATCATCAACAGATGACTGGAAAAAGAAAATATGGTATATATACATAGTGGAGTATTATTTAGCCATAAAGAAGAATGAAAGTCTATCACTTACAGGAAAATGTATGGAAATGGAGAATGTTGTGTTAAATGAAATAAACTAGACACAGAAAGAGAAATATCACATGTTTTCTCTCATATATGGAAACCAAAAACTAACAAAATGAAATAAGTAATAAAAAAGATGACCTGAAAGTAGAAGAGGGACTATTAGGAATGGGGAAGGGGGAAAGAGAGGAAGGAGGGGAGAAGAGGGTAGAAGAAAAGAGGACGGACATGATCAACACATGCTATATGCATGTATAAAAATGCCTCAGTGAAACCCACTAATTTGTACAATTAACATCTGTTAATAGCTATAACAAATTTTAAATAAAATTGAAAAAACATTTAGTGTTGCTTCAAAACTCTTTCTGTGATACACAGATGCTACATAAAAATGGTAATATATACCTGAGGGAAACCTTTGTGTACGAACAAGAACAATTTTAATACTATCAAGGTTAGAAGCTAAATCAAAACCATCAAATAGTGGATGAAAGCAAAATAAATGCTAAAACCAAATAGCAAAGTGATAAAATTATTTGCATTTAGAATTATTTAATCTACTATATTTTATAAATATCTATATTTTGTAGGGAACAGTTTTTTGTAGAATCTCAGGTATTTACTAGGTTCCCATGAACAATAGATACAGAGAAAGGAGTGGAGTAGTTACCAACTATTGTTTTAGGAAAGGATTAAATTATATTCTTTGAAGAAATAATTTATAGTCAAGTAGCCATGTACAGTATTTAGATCAACTTGACAAAAGAGCTAAAAGTGTTCTGATTCCTCTATAAACTAAAGAATATTAGATGCAATTATTTTTAAAACTAAAATATCCAAGGTATTTATCTTATAAACCAAACCAAAAATAGTGATGTATCACTGAACTGGCATTAAGCATATGGTCTAATGTTTTAAAGATAATTACTTACCACATTTTGGTTAATAAGATGGGCCACAAATTTTGAAGCAGTCAGACAAAGTTGCTAAGAAGTGAAAGTAGAGACAGTTAATCTATGAACTAAAACCACTTTTTATTAAAGTATAGAATCTACAGCCTACCAACACTCTTAAAATACGTAACATACAAAGATAAGTTTTATATCAAAATAATATGTGATGAAATGTTGCTACCGGCTAAATAATTATAAGTGTACAGTTATAGTCAGCACTTTTGTGACTCATTATTATTGGCCAGGGGATATTTAACAGAACAAACAGTTCTCATGAAGTAGTTTTTTAAAAGCACTGCTATGTAGAAATCAGCATTGCTTATTTTTTGTTGATACAGGTTTATTGGCCTATCTCTACATGATAATTTATTCATAAGTCACTCATACATACCTTATCATTTCTTCGATAGCCTTTTCGAAAATTAAGAATTAACCTCTTGAGGATTAATTCTCCAATTTGTGGAAATTTTGAGTTGATGATTGCCACCAATGCTGCATAAACATGGGTGAAGATCGGAGAAGCACTCTGTGCTTGCAACACAGATCTGGACAGCAGTCCTCTGTTTAAAATAGGTAAAAATGAGGAGCCAAAAATAATCAATAGGAGAAAATACTTAAAATCCAGTAATGTTATTTCTTTGTAAATAATCATAAAAGTAAGTCAGAACTAAATGCTCACCACTTTACCTAGGAAAAGAATGTCTTTTGAGTAAAAGATGCTTTTGAGAAAACAAAACTTGATCTTGTGCTTTTGTTAACAGAATGAGAAACTTACAGCAATTCCTGAACTTGTTATATATCGTATTGAATTTGAGGATTTTAAAGTGCATAAAAATAATGTTTATCATTTTT
>PVLC010047567.1:0-11045 GCA_004027655.1 Graphiurus murinus
GTTTTCTTAGCTGTGAGTTTCTTGAGTTCTCTGTATATCCTAGATATTAGTCCTCTATCAGAAGAGTAGCTGGCAAAAATTTTCTCCCACTCTGTGGGCTCTCTGTTGAGGTTCTTGATAGTTTCCTTTGCTGCACAGAAGCTCTTCAGTTTAATGCAATCCCATGTATTGATCTTCCTTTGAGTTGCTTGTGCTTTTGAGGTCTTGTTGAGAAAGTTTTGACCTGTGCCTATGTTGAAGTGTTGGGCCAATGCCCTCTTCAAGTAGCTGCAAGGTCTCTGGCCTGACTTCCAGGTCTCTGATCCACCTGGAATTGACTATTGTGCAGGGTGAGAAAGTGGGGTTCATTTCCACTTTCCTGCATATGGTTAACCAGTTTTGCCAACACCATTTGTTAAAGAGGCTATCTTTTTTTCCAGTGTATATTTTTGGCTCCTTTGTCAAAAATCAGTTGACTGTAAGCACGTGGGTCTGTTTCTGAATCTTCTATTCTGCTCCATTGGTCTGTGTGTCTGTTTTTGTGCCAATACCATGCTATTTTTCTTACTGTGGCTTTGTAGTAAAGTTTGAAGTCAGGTATTGTGATACCTCCTGCATGGTTCTTATTACTAAGAACTACTTTGGCTATCCTGGGCTTTTTGTTGTTTCAAATGGATTTAAGGACTAATTTTTCTATGTCTGTAAGGAGTGACCTTGGTAATTTCATGGGTATTGCATTGAATTTGTAGATTACTTTTGGGAGAATGGCCATTTTGATGATATTCATTCTGCCTATCCAAAAGCATGGTAGATTTTTCCATCTTCTAAGTTCTTCGTCAATTTCTTTTTTCATCTTTTTGTAGTTTTCCTTATAGAGGTCTTTTACCTTTTGGTTAGGTTTATCCCTAAGTATTTTATTTTTCGGGGTGCTATTATGAGTGGAATTGTTTTCTGGATTTCTTTTTCAGTGATTTTATGGTTGGCATACAGGAAAGCTTCTGATTTTTTTAAGATTGATTTTGTATCCAGACACTTTGCTGAATTTGTTGATCAGTTCTATAAGTTTTTTGGCTGACTTTGTTGGGTCTTCTAGGTATAATATCATGTCATCTGCAAAAAGGGATAGTTTTAGTTCTACTTTCCATATTTTTACCTCTTTGATTTCCTCTCTTGCCTTATTGCTCTAGCTAGAGTCTCAAGTACTATGTTGAACAAAAGAGGTGATAATGGACATCCTTGTCTTGTTCCTGTTTTTAGTGGAAACGCTTGCAGTTTTTCTCCATTTAATATGATGCCGGCTGTAGGCCTATTGCATATTGCCTCTATGATTTTGAGGTATGTTCCTTTTATTCTGATTATCTGCAGTGTTTTTAGCATGAATGGGTGTTGGATCTTGTCAAATGCTTTTTCAGCATCAATTGAGATGATCATGTGATTTTTGTCTTTGAGTTTGTTTATGTGGTGAATTACATGGATTGTTTTTCGTATGTTGATCCAGCCTTGCATCCCTGGGATGAACCCGACTTGGTCATGGTGGATAATTTTCTTGATGTGGTTTTGAATGTGCATTGCTAGTATTTTGTTTAGCAGTTTTGCATCTAGGTTCATCAGTGATATAGGCCTATAGTTTTCTTTTCTTGAGCTGTCTTTATTTGGCTTTGTTATTCATTTGATGTTGGCTTCATAGAAAGTGTTTGGGAGTGTCCCATTTCTTTCTATTTCACGGAATAGTTTGAGGAGTATTGGGATTAGTTCTTCCATAAATGTTTTATAAAATTCACTTGGAAAACCATCTGGCCCTGGGCTTTTGTTTGATGGTAAACTTTTTATTGCTGTTTCTATTTCGTTGATTTTTATTGGTTGATTTAACTTTTCTATATCTTCTTGACTCAGTTTAGGAGGGTTGTATGTATCTAAAAAATTGTCAATTTCTTCCAGATATTCCTTTTTTTTTAGTATAGTTTTTCAAAATAGTTTCTGACTATCCTCTGTATTTCCATACTGTCAGTGGTAATATCACCTTTTTCATCTCTTATTTTGGTAATTTGGGTTGATTCTCTCTTTCTTTTGGTTAGGTTGACCAATGGTTTATCTATCTTGTTTACTTTTTCAAGAAACCAGCTTTTGGTTTTGTTGATTTTCTATATTGTTTTTTTATTCTCTCTTTCATTAATTTCTGCTCTGATTTTCATGATTTCCTGTGTTCTACTGGCTTTGGGGTTGGATTGTTCTTGTTTTTCAAGGGCTTTGGAGCTATGTAATTAGGTTATTTATTTGGTGAGTTTCCATTCTTCTTATATGGGCACTCAGTGCTATAAATTTTCCTCTTAGTACTGCCTTTAAGGTGTCCCAGAAGTTTTGATATGTTGTGTCTCTGTTTTCATTGGTTTCTAGGAATTTTTTAATTTCCCCCCTTACTTCTTCTATGACCCATTCCTCGTTCAGCAATGTGGTGTTCAGTCTCCATGTATTTACATGGTTACTCTGAGTCTTCTTAGAGTTGATTTCTAGTTTCACTCCATTGTGGTCTGAAAAGATTCAGGGAATTGTGTTACATTTTTTGAATTTGCCAGTGCTCTCTTTGTAGCCCAGAATGTGGTCTATTTTGGAGAAGGTTCCATGCGCTGCTGAGAAAAATGTGAATTCAGCTGTAGTTGGGTGAAATATTCTGTATGTGTCTAACAGGTCCATTTGGTTTATGGTATTATTTAGGTCCAAAGCATCTTTACTGACCTTTTTTTTAGATGATCAGTCTAGTGATGTGAGAGGAGTATGTCTCCTAGTATTAGTGTATTGGGATCTATGTGTGACTTTATATCATGCAGAGTTTGTTTTATGAAAGTGGCTGCACCTATGTTTGGGGCATAGATGTTGATAATTGTTATTTCCTCTTGCTGTACTGTTCCTTTTACTAGTAAAAGGTGACCTGCTTTGTCTCTTTTGATGAGCTTAGGCTTGAAATCTAATTTATCTGATATCATAGTTGCTACTCCTGCTTGTCTTCGAATTCCATTGGCATGAATTACCTTACTCCAGCCCTTCACCTTTAGTTTGTGGGAATCTTTGTTTGTAAAGTGTGTTTCTTGCAGGCAGCATATAGATGGATTCTGGGTTTTGATCCATTTTGCCACCTTGTGCCTTTTTATTGGGGAGTTGAGACCATTTATATTCAGTGTGATTATTGAGAGATCATTTTTAATTCCTAACATTTTGAGTTTTGACTTCTGTTTGCAGTAGTGTTTGTTCATCTTTGCTTAGTTGTTTGCTTCCTGGAAATTATTGTTTCTCTGGTTCTGACGTTTACTTGTTAGTTCTTCTTTTTAGTTAATCTGTTTGAGTATTTTCTCTAGTGCTGGTTTGGAAGACATAAATGTTTTCAGTTTCTGTTTGTCATGGAAGGTTTTTATATCCCCGTCAATTTTGAGAGAGTTTTGCTGGGTAGGAGAATCTTGGCTGCAAGTTATTTTCTTTCAGAGTTTGGAATATGTTACTGCAGCCCCTCCTGGCTTTCATGACTTGGTTTGGGAGGTCTGGAGTGATTCTAATTGGTTTGCCTCTAAATGTCACTTAGCCTTTTACTTTTGTTGCCTTTAGAATTCTTTCCTTAGCTTCTACATTAGTCATCTTGATTATTATGTGGCGTGGTGAACCTCTTCTTTGGTCTTGTCTGAAGGGGGTTCTATATGTTTCCTGCACCTGTGTGTCAACTTCTCTTTCTATGTTTGGAAAATTCTCCGATATTATTTCTTTGAAAAGATTGTTTATTCCGTTAGTTTCAACTTCTAATCCCTCTTCTATGCCTATTATTCTTAGGTTAGCTCTTTTAAAACTGGCCCAGATCTCATCATTGTCAGATTCATACTGTCGAATTTTTTTTTCTAGATTATGTATAATGGATTCATGTTGGGGTCTTAGCCCGGCGTGCCTGGAGAGACCTTGCCTCAAGATGGCGCCTGGCAGAGGTCTCAGCCTCCCGAATGCTGGGATTACAAGCGTGGGCCACCACGCCCGGCAGTTTCCCTGTTCTTAAATTTATAACTTTGCTGCTATTGCATGCTTTCTCTGAATTTATAGGTTTCTTATTTTTATTTTCTCTCTGTGAATGGTATCTTGTACTGAGTTGCAATTACTCTGGTGCTTCTTCTGCCTGCTTTGTTGGTGTCTTTGGTGGTTTCAGGTGTTGACTTCTAGGGTCTAGCAAAAGCTAAAAAGCAACCAATCCTCTGAACAAACATACATAAATCGAAGCAATGCAGAGTGAAAATGAAACAAAACAAAACAAAAAACCCAGAAAACAAAAAAAACATCAGCAAGAAACAAAATAAAAATCCCTGCAAGTTTGTAAGAACAGACCTGATTTGGCCTCTGCAGATCTTTTGGGTAGATCCCTGCTGCTGTGGGCAGCAGACAAAATGGCGGCTGCTACTGCCGCGCACGCGCCGGCTCCCCCGTTCTTCCTGGTCTGCTCTCTAGATTCCGACCAACTGCCCCTGTTGCTTTACTCACTTTTCTGCTTTGCTTCTCTTTCCTTCCATCAAGAAGCTGTTCCTGTGGCAGTTTTGATTCAAGCTCTATAGTACAGTTATCTCTGCGCCAGCTCTGTAAGAGAGGTGAGCTGGGATGGCCCTGAGCGGGCTGAAGCTGGTCGTACCATGCGTTCCGGTCTCTGTCGAAGGTGCCTCGATATGCCACCTGGCTAGGATGAGGAGTTCAGGAGTCACTCACTCCACCTCTGGTCGGTTGGGATGCAGAAGGTCATTATATATTTCTTTGTCAGTAGACCCCACTCCGGAGGCTTCCTCAATGGCGGCCGCCACTCAGCGGCGTGGTGCCACAGCCGCACAGATGGGCTTCTTTGCTCTCCCTGGTCGGCCTTCCGGATTCTAATCAGCTGTATTTCAGTTTTTGTAGCATTTTTCACCTCTTTGTTGCTTTTTTTCTTCTGTCAAAAAGCTGCTTCTATGGCTGATTTGAATCGAGTTCACAGCGCCTCTTGAGTCGTGTCTCACTCTGGTGCCATCTTCCCGGAAGTCCCGACAAGTTCAGTTCACTTTTTTTTTTTGTACAGAGAATTGAAAGCAGGGGCATTCTACCTCTGAGCTATACCCCAGCCCTTTTTATTTTTTGAAACATGGTCTCACTAAGTTGCTGAGGCTGGCCTTGAACCTGCGATCCTCCTGTCTCAGCCTCCCAAGTACTGGGATTAGAGGCATGTGCCACCATGCCTGGCTTCATTTATTTTTTATTATTTATTTATTTATTTATTTATTTATTTATTTATTTATTTATTTATGGTACTGGGGATTGAACTCAGGGACATTCTACCTCCAAGCTACACCCCCAGTCCTATTTTTTATTCTTTATTTGGAAACCAGGTCTCACTAAGTTGCAGAGTGCCTCATTAAGTAGCTGAGGCTGGCCGCGAAGCCGGATCCTCCGGTCTCAGCCTCCCAAATGCTGGGATTACAAGCGTGCGCCACCATGCCCAGCTTCATTTATTTTTTGAATCATGGTCTCACTAAGCTGCTGAGGCTGGCCTCAAACCTGAGATCCTCCTGTCTCACTCTTGGTGTTTCACTTCTAAAGCCTCATCTTCAACTCTGTCCACATACATCCATGCTCCCTTGCCTGTGACCTCCAAGCCTGGGGCAGAAGTGAGAAGCTGGATGTACTAAGCTAACACTTGGCAGTGGATTTCAAGTGGCCATGGCGTTCTGGGAACAGCAGCCTTCTGTCAAGTCCACTCAAGGACCACTTGCTGGGGTGCTATGTCTCTAAGCCATATGGGCTCATTCTGCAAGGAGAGGGACTGTAAGAGACCCTAGTGTAAAAGGGGCTTGCTGAGCAGAATGGTCACTTTTTCGGTGTCTGCCCATTCTGGGGCCATCCGTTTCCTTTCCTGGGAACCACTCCTATCCATCCACAAGGAGGGGCCTTGCAATCACTTCCCAGGGCTCCCAAAGCAAAGTACCACTCACAGAAATCTGTTGTCTCATAGTCCTGGAGGCTAAAAGTCTAAATTTAAGGTGACAGCAGGGCCAGATGCTTCCTAGTCTCTTATGAGCTTCGGGTGGTTTGCTGGTGATTTCTGGCGCCTCTTGGCTTGTAGATGGGTCACATGCCCACCTTCTCCCTCTGTGTCTCCACATCCTCTTGCCTCTATGTCCAAATCCCCTCTCCTTTTTTTTTTTTTTTTTTGGTACTGGGGATTGAACCCAGGGGCATTCTACCTTTGAGCTACACCCCCAGCCCTATTTTTATTTTTTATTTGGAAGCAGAGTCTCACTAAGTTGTGGAGGGTCTCACTAAGTTGCTGAGGCTGGCCTCAAACCTGTGATCTTCCTATCTCAGCCTCCTAGTTACTAGGATTACAGGTGTGTAGCACTATAGCTGCAACTATACCTTTTTATGCGGATACAAGTCATATCAGGTAAGGACCTACCTTATTGTAACTTGATTGTCTATATAAAAACTCCATCTCCAGCCTAGAGTGGTGTTGCATATCTGTAATCCCAGTACTTGGGAGGCTGAGACAGGAGGATGGTAGGTTTGAGGACAGCCTCAGCAACTTAGCAAGACCCCGTTTGAAAATAAAATAGGGCTAGGGGTATAGCTTAGAGGTAGAGCACCCCTGGGTTCAATCACCAGTTAACACATACTACACACACACACACACACACACACACACACACAAACACTCCATCTCCAAATTAGGTCATACTCTGAGGTGCTAGAGCTTAGGACTTCCACATATCTTTTGGGGTGGACACAATTTCACCCATAGCAGCAACCCCTCATGGAGCCACATTTAGATAGGTGGGCTCCCGCCCAGTGGTTAAGGTGATAGACTAGAGGTAACTGGGCTCCAATTACCCCTCCCACTCCCCTCCTTCTCTCCACTGTGGTTGGTGGGACTACAGGTGGACACCTGACCCAAGGTGAGTCAACAAGGCTTTGGCTATCAGGAATGTGGATTTGGGACTAAGACACCTATAGTCCCCAGTGTCCCAGTATTGATCCCCAATAAAAGACAGTCAAAGCCTGAGTGCTGCACTTGGTGCTGCACACACTCAAGCAGGAAAAGACATGTAGCCTCACCTCTCACACTTCAGAACTTCCCCCTCTCTTACTTTTGCCCCAATGTTAACCCATAGGAAGAATGTAAAGGCAATTAGAACCTTAGGAATATGGAAATAATTAGAAGCTCTGAAATAGTATGTAGCACTGCCAGGCACATCTTAAAACTACAAGAATAGCAAAAGCCTTATGCCTTGCCCTTGGAGATTACATGCTGCTTCACCAGCTGCAATTGGTACCTCTCTCCGTGTTCTGTGACCTGGCCTTGGTAAGTGGAGTATAAAATCCATATGCCACTTCAAAACACCCCTAATTGGTAGGCAGCGGGTACAGCAGAGATAGGAAAAATAGACAATCGATACCTGCCTTTAGCAGCTAAGATAGTAAATGGGCTACCCGGAGACAAGACAGCACCACCTGCACCTGATGGAGAAGGGAGTTACTAGCCCAGTTGACATGGTAATCTAGATAAAGAAATACTAGCAAAAACTGTATTTAAAAGACAGAGTTCCAATGGGAGGGAGAGTTCTGTTTTGGGTTCTCCAGTGTGTTTCTCTCCAGCATGCTGATTTTTTCTTTTCTCTTCTCTCTCTCTTGCTTTATAATAAAGACTTGCTTAAGAGCTGCAACCGAGCTGTTTATCAGTTTTTTAATTTCCCAGTTCAACATATCTACGTGAACTGAGGAAAAGAACCCACTGGGCTGTTACAAACCTAACACCCAGGTGTGGCTGCAACTGTACCATGTGGACTAGGAGGTGAAGAGCACTTTATTTTTCATTGTATGGACCAGAAAAGCAGAGAAACCCAGTCTGTAGATGGAATGTTGGAGCAGATGCACATGGAGAAATACAGGACGAAGGTCTGTATAGGCTATGCCATTCCCATTTACAGAACACTTATGAGGTACAAGGGAGCCAGGTGTGGTGGCGCACACCTGTAGTTCCAGTACTTGAGAAGCTGAGACAGGAGGATCACAGGTTCCAGGACAGCATTCAGTAACTGAGACCCTATTTCAAACAAAACAAAAGTCTGAGCCGGGTGTGGTGGTGCACGCTTGTAATCCCAGCATTTGGGAGGCTGAGACTGGAGGATCCGGGTTTGCGGCCAGCCTCAGCTGCCTAGTGAGGCCCTCCGCAACTTAGTGAGACCCTGTTTCAAAATAAAGAATAAAAAATAGGGCTGGGGCTGTAGCTCGGAGGTGGAATGCCCCCAGGTTCCACCCCCAGTACTGCAAAAAGAAACAAAAAAAAGTCTGGGGGTGTAGCTTGGAGGTAGAATGCTCCTGAGTTTAATCTCCAGTACAAAAAAAAAAAAAAAAAAAGATTGGGTTAAAGAAGAGTGGTGGTGCATGCCTATAGTCCCAGTCACTAGGGAGGCTGAGGCAGGAGAACTGTGTGTCTGAGACCAGCCTGGGCAACTTAGCTAGAACCTATCTAAAAAAAAAAAAATTGGGTTCAGCGGCGTATTCCCTTCCCTCTAAGTTGGTCGGGGTCCCTCCTCTACATCCCCACAGCACCCAGTGCTTACAACTCTCAGAACACCTGGCATGTTGCCCTATAGTTCCCTGCTTCTCTGTCTTCTCTACTCAAGGGCAGGGGCCATGTCTGTCCTAATTATCTCATATCCCCAGCTCCTAGCACAGTGCCTGGCAGCCAGTGTATACTCAATAAATAGAGTGGGCCCTCTACATCTGTGGGTTCTGCATCTGCAGATTCAATTGACTGCAGATAGAAAGTAGAAAAAATATTCATCTGTATTTTTGTTGTACTAGGGATGGAACCCAGGGGCCTTCTACTTCTAGGCTACACCCCCAGACCTATTTTATTTTATTTTTATTATTTATTTATTTATTTATTTTTTGCAGTACTGGAGATTGAACTCAGGGGCATTCTACCTCCGAGATATACCCCCAGCCCTATTTTTTTATTCTTTATTTTGAAACCGAGTCTCACTAAGTTTCGGAGTGCCTCATTAGGTAGCTGAGGCTGGCCGAGAACCAGGATCCTCTGGTCTCAGGCTCCCGAATGCTGGGATTACAAGCATGCACCACCACGCCCGGCTTATTTTATTTTATTTTTATTTGGAAAGACGGTCTTGCTAAGTTGCTGAGAGCCTCACTAAGTTGCTGAGACTGGCTTCAAATCTGTGATCCTCCTGTTTCAGCCTCCCAAGTACTGGGATTACAAGGGTGCACCACCGTGCCTGGCTTTCTCTTTTTACTTTGTTCTGGCCTTGAACTTGTGATCCTCCTGTCTCAGCCTCCCAAGTATTGAGATAATAGGTGTGTGCCACCATGCACATCAAGTTAATCTGTTTGTTGTTCTTGTTTTGTTTGGGTACAGATTATTTTACCCAAGGGTATTCTACCTCTGAGCTACATTCCCAGCTGTTTGGTTTTGTTTGTTTGTTTGTTTGTTTGTTTGTTTTGCGGTACTGGGGATTGAACCCAGAGGCATTCTACCTCTGAGCTACACCCCTAGCCCTATTTTTTATTCTTTATTTTGAAACAGGGTCTCACTAAGTTTTGGAGGGCCTTACTAAGTACCTGAGGCTGGCCTCGAACCCAGATCCTCTGGTCTCAACCTCCCAAGTACTGGGATTACACGTGTGTGCCACAACTCCCAGCTCCCAGCTGTTTTTAGGTTTTACTTTGAAACAAAACCTCCCTAAATTGCTGAGAGTCTCACCAAGTTGCTGAGGCTGGCCTGGAACCTAAGATCATCCTATCTTAGCCTCCCAAGTCCTGGGATTACAGGCTTGCACCACCACACCTACTCAGCAAGTTCATCTGTATTGAACATGCAGCCTTCTCCCCTAAATAATGCAGCACGACACTGTTTAAATAGCATCTACTTTGTATGAGGTATTACTAAGTTGATCGCTTATATCTGGAGATGATTTAGAGTATATTAGAAGATTGCATAGGTTATATGAAAACACCATGCCATTTATTTGAAGGGACTTAAGCACCTGTGGATTTTGGTATCCCCTCAGCAAGGGCCCTATTCCTCATAGATACTGAGAGACAGCTATATTCAGTACACACAGTTGAACTAGTGAACATAAAGCAAGCTGAGAGTCAGGGAGGGTATCTACTTTGATACCCCAACTACTGATTGGCAATAGAAGGTTAGCTCATTTGCAATTACAGTTGACACCAGGACTGGCCTTACCCCCTGTTTAAATGGACAGGGGAGAGCCGGGCATGGTGGCGCATGCTTGTAATCCCAGCATTTGGGAGGCTGAGACCAGAGGATCCGGGTTCGTGGCCAGCCTCAGCTACCTAGTGAGGCACTCCGCAACTTAGTGAGACTCGGTTTCAAAATAAAGAATAAAAAATAGGGCTGGGGGTATAGCTCGGAGGTAGAATGCCCCTGAGTTCAATCCCCAGTACTGCCAAAAAAATAAATAAATAAATAAATAAATAAATAAATAAATAAATAAATAAATAAATAAATGGACAGGGGACTCGGGGCATGATTTAAGTAATAATCTGAAAAAGTCCCCCATCTCCACAATAGTTCCTGTTTCCTAACATGGTTAAAGGGTGACTGTTTCCACTTCTGAAATGCAAACATTATTGGGAGAGGTAAGATATTTAACTGCTATTTAGTCCAGTACCCCATATCTGACTCCTTTTACCAGCCTCACTCCTCTTCCTGACAGAAATCTGCCCAAGTAGCCAGGTTACCAGATCTGAGGTGCCAGACACAATGGCGGAAGCTCAGGAAAAAGAAAACAATGCATCTTCATCCTTCCTTCCATGAGATTCATCAAGAAGCTTCTAAGTAAGCCGGGCGTGGTGGCGCACGCTTGTAATCCCAGCATTCGGGAGGCTGAGACCGGAGGATCCGGGTTCGCGGCCAGCCTCAGCTACCTAGTGAGGCACTCCGCAACTTAGTGAGACTCGGTTTCAAAATAAAGAATAAAAAATGGGGCTGGGGGTGTAGCTCGGAGGTAGAATGCCCCTGAGTTCAATCCCCAGTA
>PVLC010047568.1:0-11044 GCA_004027655.1 Graphiurus murinus
ATCTTTTTTCCAGCGTATGTTTTTGGCTCCTTTGTCAAAAATCAGTTGACTGTAAACACGTGGGTCTGTTTCTGGATCTTCTATTCTGCTCCATTGGTCTATGTGTCTGTTTTTGTGCCAATACCATGCTGTTTTTATTACTGTGGCTTTGTAGTAAAGATTGAAGTCAGGTATTGTGATACCTCCTGCATGGTTCTTTATAAGGGGATTTAACCAACCTCAAATTTTATAGTATGTAGTTAGGCCTTTGATACTTGCATCATATGGAACACCTATAGACTATTTTCTTGTCATTAGCTCCAAAAAATACAGTATAACAACTATTTTCATAGCACTTACTTTGTATTAGGTATTATAAGTGATCTGGAGATGGTTTAAAGTGTACAACAGGATGTGTCAGAAATTGATATTTTTTAAATAATCAATGCATAATGTCAGAACATCATGCATGAGTCAAAGATCAATTAAAAATATAAGATAGATCAGTGGATTTTAGTATAACATGGTATGCAAAGTACATTGATAGGGTTTCAAACACTACATTTTAGCTAACCTTAAAAACTATCACTTGCAGAGTTTGTATTCAACATCAAAGAAGACTATCCACTATTATCTGAAAAGGCTATTAAAATATAGCTCCCTTTTCCACACATATATCCACATGAGGTGAGACTTTTTTTAATGTATATGTCAATGATAACCACATATTGCAACAGGTTTAAATTAGAAGCATAGATGAAAATCCAACTATTTTACATTAAGCCAGACATTAAAAACACATGTAAAATGTAAAACAAAGCTGGGTCCAGTGGTCCACACCTACAATCTCAGTACTTGGGAGGTTGAGATAGATAGATCACAGATTAAAGGCTAGCCTCAGCAATTTAGTGAAACCACCAGCAACTTAACAAGATGCTGTACCAAGTGGTGTGTGCATATATGTCATTGTCAACATGACTTACATTATGATGTGAGACCATAATGCACCAATAAAAGCACATTAAAAATAAAAAATAAAAAGGGCTGGAGGTGTAGTTTGGAGGTGGAATACCTCTGGGTTCAAACCTTAGTACAAAAAAAAAAGTAAAACAAGGCCATTCTTACATTTTTGTTTTAAAAATACAGTTAATTTTCATATTATATGGTATGTTAACATGCAATAAGTTTGTTGCTATTTTTGTTCACTCAGATTTTATCAATTTTTAGTTTATTGCTATTTTAAGGAAATTAATAAATATATTTTACATTTCTGTTTTAATTTTTAATATAGTACATGTTAAATGTAATCTATACCAACAAAACCTCGTTGAAATCATCAATAATTTTTAGGAGTGTATAGGAACCCTGAGACCAAAATGTTTGGTGACTGCTACTCTAGTCCAGTGGTTCTCAAAGCATGGTCCCTGGATCATCATCACCAACGTCATCATCATCATTGCCTGGCACATTTTAGAAACCCCAATTCTCAAGCCTCACTCCAAACCTACTAAATCAGAAACTTGGGTGTTGGGGCACAGTGTGCTGTTATAAACAGCTCTCCAGGTGATTTTAATGTACTCTGAACTTTAAGAACTCAACCCTAGCCTAAACGGCTGGATTTGGCAAACCCTGGCCCTGTCTTGGGGATCACTGTCCATATTCATCTTAACGGTATTTGTCATAAGGAGCAACAATTGGGAACCTTCCCAAGTCAAGTGTTGCGAAATGGCATTTGCTTTGGATTTGAAAATAGATCTGCTCATTTCCCAGCCCCACCACATGCACCATAAGTCACTTAAGTGACCACCACAAGGGAATGTGTCACAACATCTAAGCAGTGTTTTGGCAAAGGAAAGGAAGCTGTTGGTTGAGCTTTAAGAAAGTGCCATGTGATATTATGCTTATTGGTCAGAAATGTGCCTTTGGCCTTTGCCCCATGCACAGATTTCTTCCACAAATCTTGAGTGCATTTTCAAAAGTGTGAGACTAGTCTAAGTTTTCTTTCTTTTGGGGGGAAGGCATTGGGGATTCAACCCAGGGGTGCTCTACCATTGAGCTAATCTCCCAAATCTTTCAATTTTTTTTTTAAATTTTTAAACAGTGTCTTGCTAAGTTGCTGAGGCTGGCCTCAAACCCATGGTCCTCCTATCTCTGCCTTCTAAGTTCTGGATTACAGGTGTGTGCCAACGTGCCTGGCTCAGGGTAAATTTTCTAATAATTGTTGACATCATCTCCCTCTTTGCCCTGATTCCATTCCTGATCTACTCCAGCACTCACCATTAGGTTTTGGGCGGTCTCCTTTCACACTGTCTGCACTGCCGCCTTGTACTCCTTTAAATACAACACTCTTTAAATCCCCAGGAATATGGACTAGATCATGTAGTCTTTGCTCCACCTCATCCAGAAAATACATTAAAGACAAGTGTGGTGGTGTGTGCTTGTAATTCCCATACTTGGGAGGCTGTGACAGGAGGATTGCAGGTTTGAGACCAGCCTCAGCGATTTAGTGAGGCTATATCCAAATAAAAATAAATTGGGCTGGGGGTATAGCTTAGAGGTAGAATGCCCCTTGGTTCAATCCCCAGTCCCACACACAAAAAAAGATATTGACATACTCACTAGTTGTATACCCAGCTTTCTATTCCAGAAACCTGAGTGTCTGTTTTTACTCTTTCCTCTCTTACCACTCTCCAAATCCAGCAGTCTACAAAGACTGTCAATTCATCCTCCTATTAGAGAGTAAGCAGAACAGAGCCATTAAGTGTTTGGCTTTTGGAGTCAAATGTCTGGGTTCAAATCCCAATTAACTGATACATAAAAATGGTACTTTTTATGGTGTACTGGGTGAAATTTTGATACATGTACACATTATATGATTGTGTGTATGTGTGTGGGGATACTAGGGATTGAATCCAGGGGCATTCTACCTCTGAGCTACATCCACAGCACTATTTTTTATTTATTTGGAAATAGGGCCTCTCCTGAGACTGACCTAAAACTTGTGATCGTCCTATTTCTGCCACCTAAGTACTAGGATTACAGGTGAGTGTAATCATCCCTGGCTCCTTGTATAATTTTTAGATCAGATTAAACATGTCTATTTACTCAAACATTTATCCTTTTTATGGTAAAAATTCAAAATATGTTCTTCTAGCTTTTTGAAATGTGCAGCATAAGAGGCTGAGACAAGAGGATTGCAGGTTCAAAAGCAGCAATGTGTGGTAACTTAGTGAGACCCTGTTTCAAAATAAAGTAAAAAGGGGCTGGGGATGTAGCTCAGAGGTAAAATGCCTCTGTATTCAATCCCCAGTACCACAGAAAAAATAAATATACAGCATGTAATTGTTATCTGAAGTCACCCTACTATGCAATAGCAGTCTAGAATGTCTTACTCCTATGTAACTTAGTACCCATTGATCAACCACTCCCCTCTACTCTGCTTAACCTCTAGTAACCATCACTCTACTCTCAGCTTCTATGAGATTAAGTTTTGAACTAATTTGTGTGTGACAAGGACAAGTTTCTTAACTTTTCTTGGCCTTTGTTTCTTCAGCTGCAAAAGAAGTATTATTGTGATAATACTACTTAACTTGTGGAATGGTTAAAGGAATTCAGCAAGAAAATCTGTAATTTGTTTGAAAGGGAACAGTGCCTGTCATATCTATTTGATTTAGTAAGCACTTTCAGAGGTCCTGCACTGCACTAGGGTGTATAGCAGCCAACTAGCAATGAGTTCATTCAGGCTCTGATTGTTTCTCAGGTTATATAGTGCCATCTGTCTCTCTTTGCCTGTCTGCCTCTCTTTGCTCTAGCTCCTCCCAACTTATTCTCCATCCATCCAACAGAAGTATCTTCTGAACATCAACCAGATCATGTTGTTCTCTTGCCTGAAATGCTCTGTGTCTCTTACTGTCCTCAGGATAAAGCTTAGCCTCTGCCATTTCTTATCATGTGAAAGAGCCTCTCTTTCCTTACCACTTGGTGATTTAGCTTGTATGTCCTAGCCATACTGACTCATCCTTAGAGATTCTCTACCCCGTGTTCCCACGGCACTCTTCCTCTCCTGTTAAAATGCCTACCGCTTTCTTACATGCTTGTCTCTCCAGATGGACTGTGAGATCCTTAACGACAGGGATTATATACTAATCACATCTGTCTTTCCGGTGTCCTACACATAAATCAGTAAAGAGATAATAGTTTGGAGTGTTTGTGGAATGCATGAGTGGATAAACAAGTGAGCAGCTCTTTCAGGCCACTTCTCATTTAAATTCTGTTCCAGAACTTACATGATATTTTTTTGTGTGGGTGTAGATTCTCATGGCATCAGCCCAGTCACTGAAAGTCATCTTGTACAGGACTTCTCATCCCCCACCTGAAGTAGAAGCTTCTGGGGAGCTTGTTACAATGCTTTCTCCTCTGGGAATTATAATTCATAATGTCTGGGGAAGGGCCCCAAATCTGTACTCTGACACCTTCTCCCTCACCATACTGGGTTGGTGCTCATCAGTCCAGTTTTGGACTCACAGACTTTAGTGAGTTCAGCTCTCTCCTGCTACAGATGGTGAATGCAGGGCCCAGAGACTATGTGATTCCTTCGAGGTTGTGCAGCTGGTCACTGAAAGAGCTGGGATCTGCCATTCATGTCCCCATTTTTACTTAACCCAGAGCAACTTCAGTTTCACTTGATTTATATTTGGGAGTTGAGCAAAAGAGGGCTTGCTTTCTTTTTAACTGACAAAGAGTAAAAATCTGAAGACGCCTCTCACAGGCCTATGGAAAGGCAGTGTGGTGTGGTGGACTTTATACTGAGAAGGGGGCTGGTGGCCTGGATTCCTTCCTGCCTTTGTCACTAGGAGTCTGTGTGACTGGGACAAGTCATTTCACTGCTTTAGTTCTGAGTTACTTCAGTTGCAGAATGGACATAATAAGGTCTACCCTGCTTAATGAGCATTTTCTCCATAGAGCCAAGCACAGGGTCTTGGCTGTGGCAGGAACACCAATAAATGCTTAGAGAATGAATAAATGTGAGGGGTTTGGAAATACGAAAGGGTCCTATGAATGTAAGCTATGATTAATAATAAATTCAAAAGCCGGCTGCTCCAGTCATTCGGTCTTATTGGTAACTTGATGAGAAATGGTTCCTTACAGAATGGACTAAACCACCTTGACAGACCTTTGTTTTTGAATACAAGAAAAGGACAACTTGCACTGACCAGTCATGTCTACAAGATGTCAAAAGAGCCCACTAATTTGGTTGATTCATTGAAAAAGCAAGGCCAACAGCATTGGGCTTTGTGCATCAAAGGAAGCTAAGTGGCTCGGAGCCTTTTCCATTGCTGCTCGTTGGCTTGGCATTATGTACACACAGCTATCCTTTCAGTTTTCACAAAATGGCTTATTTTCATTTCTGAAATGGCAGCCACGTGGGAGCCCCTGGTTGCTGTGGAGAAGACAGGGAGAGGCCCAGCTGGTTGACAGCCACTGAGCTCCTTGTGCACTGCGCTTTGCCTCGGCTGCTGTTGGGAGGTGGGAGTCTAAGGTTTTTATAGTTCCTCTCTTGAATTAGTGCCTGCAGACTCTACAGCTATGAACATGCAATTAGTCTTTGTTTGTGCACAAAAGGGAGCTTGACCCTTGTCTGTCTTTGATTGGCATGTACAACTCTTGTAGCTACTTACCTAAGGCCCTCTCCAAGGAGTACAGCATCTTGTTCCTGCACCTGCCTTCAGCTTTTTTCTTTTGTGACTTGTTTCACATAATATTCGGTCCAACCCGTAGCAAGATTGCAGGGATGAAGGCATCATGCAAGCAAAGTAAGATTTCCTGTTTTTCAGGGAGGTGAGGGAGTGGGTGGGAGGGAGGGAGCTTTGAATCTATAATCTGAGTTTTGAATAATTGCTGAGCCCCAAAACACTTAGCAGGAGCCCAAAGAACTGGTTTCTCTTAATAAATGAACACTTTGCTTGCTTTCAAAAGCAGACCTCCCCTGTCACAGAAAACAAGCTGCAGGCACAAAGCTTTACATTTCTTCCCCAGCTCACCTGCTTTCCTGGTTGTTTTTTTGAAGGAAAATTGTTATGAAAGACATGCAATTATCATGGTCTGAAAGTTTCTCTCTAAACCATGTTTTGCAAGATACTAGAAGAGTATTTATCAGTGGCCTGAATGAGTTAAATACTGTGGTGGCAGATTGCAATTTCAAGAAATATTTTTGAGAAGCTTCATTTGTTTTCAGAATCCCCTCATTTCTTACTATTCATGCCTAAACTGTGGTGCCATATTCGAATAAACTATTCAGCTATGGAACTTGGAGAAAAACTCCAAAGCATGTCTGCTTTGAACTAAAAAACTCAAACTCCTAAATTTGCAGAGAACATTTAATAAATGGCTCAAAACAATAATTGATTCTCTTTTTGGAGTACCCTTTTAAGTTCAGGTGTGGTACTGGATGCTTTATACATTTTTTTCTTTTATATGTAAAATAGCCCTCCATATTGGATGTTTTATATATATTTTAATAGAGATAATACATATATGTTATATATGTTACATATATATATATGTTACTTTGAGACAGGGTCTTGCTAAGTTGCTGCACACTGCACTCCAATTTTCGATCTTCCTATCTCATCCTCCCACGTACCAGGATTATAGGCATGTGTCACCATGCCTGGCTTATCTCTATTTTATAGATAAGACTGATGTTCACATATGTGAAGGATTTGACCACATCTGTTCAGTTACTGAGAGGCAGAACAGATAGGCAAGACCAGACTTTTCTGTTTGTTCCTCCATGGCATATTACCTGGAGGATTTTAAAAAATATATATAAAATTAGATTTTCTACAGTCAAAAGAGTTTTGTCTTTCAAAGTAATCACCTTAGGTTCCCAGATATACCTTTCAACATGGTGACTATCCTCTTTGGGATGGTACTCTGGGCTGACACATACAGTGCACGGGAACATCCATGTCGCTCTACTCACAACATCCTATTGATCATTGTTACACTGCTTACTTTGACCAGGTAGTTTTTCACAGGACCTTATTCCCAGTAAATTTAGACTTTAAAAATATTAGAGGAGGAAGAGGTGGCACATGCTTGTAATGTCAGTACTTGGGAAGCTGAGACCAGAGGATCTGGGTTTGCGGCCAGCCTCAGCTACTTAGTGAGGCTCTCCGCAACTTAGTGAGACCTTGTTTCAAAATAAAGAATAAAAATAGGACTGAGGGTGGAGCTTGGAGATAGAACACCCCTGGGTTCAATCCCATATAAATATATATATATATATTTTAACCTGGCGGGATGTCATGGTGCACCTATAATCCTGTAATCCCAGTACTCGGATCTTTGCTATACTAAGGGGGTGAGGGGACATGGAAATAAGGATCTGCCCTTTGGCATCACTCTTTCTGTGTTTGAACCTTGGCTTTACCACATTATTAGCTCTGTGCCTTTTGGAAGGTTACTTAACCCCTCTAATCTCAGTTTTCTTGCCAAAAAATGATGATAAAAGTACTATCTTTTATGGATTAAATGGTAATATGTGCAGTACCTTATAGTAGGTGCTCAGTAAACATTAGTTTTTTCAGATTGGGGATATAACTCAGTAGTAGAACACTTGTCTAGTGTGTGTGAAGCCTTGAGTTCAATCCTCAGTAATATAAATAACAACAGCAGCAGTAACAACAACAAAAAATTAGTTTCCTATGCTTATGCCTTCTGCTGAGATGTTTGGTAAGATAAAATCTTTTTGTAATGATGCCTAATTCATGGGTTTGTCGTAGAAGGACATTTTAAGAAAATCTTATCAGTGTTTTCAAACTTCTTGACAGCAGAACCTATAGTTCAAAGTAAAAATGGGATGTCAATAACTCCAATTTCCAAAATAGACTTGCTGATGTTTAAGTGGGTTGGAGTAGAGCTCAAGCTGTTCAGGCCTCCCTTTACCCTTTCAGTTGAACTGTGTTGTCACCATTGAGTCCTACTTCTTCCCTTCCAACATCAACTTTAAGCCTCCATTAAGTGCTAAAACCTCCACAGTGCATGCCCCTACTCTAGCATTTAGAAAATGTTTCATTTTTTTGTGGCACTAGGGATTGAACCCAGAGGCATTCTACCTCTGAGATACACCCCCAGCCCTATTTTATATTTTTTATTTTGAAATAGGGTCTCACTAAGTTACAGAGGACCTCACTAAGTAGCTGAGGCTGGCTGCGAACCTGTGATCCTCCTGTCTCAGCCTCCCAAGTATTGGGATTACAAGTGTGCACCACCACGCCTGGCTGTATTCATTACTTTTATGTATATCAGATCTTTATACCAAGTTCTTTGGGGGAAGGATGCATATCTTAATTACCTCTATGTCTCCCACAGCACCAGACACTGTATTTTACACATAGAAAGGCCTCAATTACTGTTTATGGGATTGTTAAATAAATGTAAATCATATTAATGTCTAGGAAACCAAGAGAAAGTATCCTAATAAAGTGTATTCTTTATTTTTTCAAAGTTGTCCTCTTTGAAAAGTAACTTGAGATGCTTCACAAATCCAGACCTCCTTTTTAAAAGTCATCCTGGCATGATGTGCTTGCCTGATTTCTTAAGCAAATAGAACCATTCTAATCATCCTTGGCTCTTTCTCCATCCGTTGAAGGAAAAGGAGGTAGAAAAACTGTCTTCAATATAATTAATGCCTCAAAATATGCAAACAATTTGAAAATCTTTAGACTAGGTACTAATGGCATGCCTATGATAAAAAAGCAGAAGAATGGGGGATGTTGACAAATATCTGTTTTATTTTTTCTTTTTATTTTATATTTTTGTGTCACTGGGGATGGAACCCAGGAGCCTTCTACCTCTGGGCTATACCCCCAGACCTATTTTATATTTTATTTGAGATCAGGGTCTCACTAAGTTTTTGAGAGCCTCACTAAGTTGTTGAGGCTGGCTTCAAACCTGCGATCCTCCTGTCTCAGCCTCCCAAGTACTGGGATTACAAGCATGTGTCATCATGTCTGGCTCAAACATCTGTTTTATAAAGTCTTAAACAAGGAGCTAACATTAAAAACTTATATGTAGAGTCATAGATATGCAATACTTTGTAAAGAGGAATAATTGAAGGGAAATAATTGGAAAAGGTTTTGGGGGCACACACCTATAATTCTAGTACTTGGGAGGCTGAGACAGGAGGATCACAGGATTGACCAGCCTCAAATTTAGTGAGCCTGAAATTTAGTGAGATCATGTTTTAAAAGAAAAAGTAAAAAGGAGCTGGGATGTAGCTTGGAGGTAGAATGCCCTTAGGTTCAATTCCCAGTACACACGAGAGAGAAAATATACTGGTACAAATACAAATACAAATGAAAGAAAAAACAGAGAATATCAGGAGGATGTTAGAAATTCAGGCCAATTATTCTTCTGACTTGTGATTACCAAGCCTAAGTGAAGTAAAAGGTGAAGAAGGTGCTATCATAAGATGCAATAGTACTTCCAACGGAGAATATTAAAGCATTTAAATTCTTATGCATTAAACTTTACATATATATATATATATATATATATATATATATATATTGCATAGGGGTATATAAGATTTACAGAAAAGGTTATTGTGCATGATAAAAACATAAAGTAGGATGCACAGGTTAAAAACTTATATATTACTCTTTCACATGTGGTACTGGTTAAAGAGTGATCATCAGAGGGGCTTTCACTGGATTTAAGATAAAGTGATGTCAACATTTGGAGGAGTGAATCTTGCTGTGATTGGTTTTCCAAATATTTAGTCCTATTATTTCATAACCTTTCTGTATTCAGTTCTTCTCTGATGATAAGGGGGAAACAGAGCTCTGATGTTGGTTACAATCCCTCTTATGAGACTAATGCAGACTTTTCCTATTGTGCTTTTGGGATGAAACTCAGGCTGCTGCACCTTTTACTTTGACCATCATCAAGCCAGAGCTTTGAGGCTTTTCAGCCTTGTGAAACCATTCTCAAAGAGATGCAGTGTGACAAATTCTATACAAATAGGGTTTGGTTCATGCATTTGAAGGGAGGAGTTGACTTGTAACATTTGTGCTCAGAGTGAAGCAATAATGCTGATGAGATGACAGCTCAAAAAGGCAGAAACTTTGCTTCAAAGGCAGCAACAAAGACAAAGAGTATGCTTGGTTAATGCTTATTTCTGCTAGTGGGAAACATGTAAATTTTAGGGGGAAAAGGCAGCAAAACAATTATCCTTGAATCAAACTTTTAAGATAGCATCTGCTATTCATCTTTCTATGTAATTTTCTCAAAGATTCCTGGATGAATTTCACCATAGTATATTTTTTCAATCTGTGACCTCAACATTGTTCCTTTCTGTCTGGATTTGTTGTACCAAATGCAAGAATTCGTAAGGCTGGATGAGAGAGGGAGGTCTGTGACATACTATATACAATACCAGATTGAACACAATTTGACTGGGTTGGGTTCTGTGTGATTTATTAAACTTATGTTGTATGCACATTTCAGAAAGCATTTCCTAGCCGGGCATGGTGGTGCACACTTGTAATCCTAGTATTTGGGAGGCTGAGACTGGAGGATCCGAGTTCTCTTCCAGCCTCAGCTACTTAATGAGGCTCTCCGCAACTTAGTGAGACTCTGTTTCAAAAAATGAATAAAAAATAGGGCTGGGGGCATAGATCAGAGGTAGCATGCCCCTGGGTTCCATCCCCAGTACTGCAGAAAAAAAAAGCATTTCCTTGAACCAAGATATCACTTATGGTTTGTAGTTATTTCCATAAGAAGTTTGTCAGTCTGTTTTTGTCCAACATATTTTACTTCTTGACTCAAATTTGCCAGTCTGTTTTTGTCCAACATGTTTTACTTCTTGACTCAAGTCCCAAGGGTAGAAGACATTTGAACCCTATGCTACCTAGGAAACTGTGCCACTGGTTACTCTCTTCCTCTGTAGCTGTGCAAATGGGCTGTGTCACGTTTATGCAAGTCCAGCATTCAAAATGAATGTGCCAAATGTTTTTTAAATGACTCTGTTATTTTTTTTTTTTTTTTTTTTTTTTGC
>PVLC010047569.1:0-11043 GCA_004027655.1 Graphiurus murinus
AGCAGGAGCCCCAGGAGCTGAGCGGGGGCCCTCATGTCCATGCTGTGTCCTGCCTGGCACTGCCTCCTGCACAGGGTGTGAGCGGCCTGTTAAGAAGTGCTCAGGGCCGTGGGCTGTGCTCTGGGCACATGCAAATGAGCAGGGCTGGGCAGGGCTGGGCACAGCTGCAGGGCTGGCTCCTCTCAGTCACTCAGCTCAGCCCTAGTGTCTCAGGCGTCACAGGACAGAGGAGGCCAGGGCAGAGGTCCTGCAGAGAACATGTTTTCCCTGAGCACCGCAGGACAGAGTTGTTCTCCTGTCCTGTGAGTGGACATTTCATTTCTACCTTCATGGATCCTGACAAGATTTTCTTATAAGCATTTTCTCTGAGATGCTCCTCCATGGAAATGCCTCTCGAGAAACTTCAAGAAGCTGTAGAAACTCTCTGCTTTGGGTGCCTGTCCATCTTCTTGAGACCAGAGAAACTACTTTGGTGTGACGCCCTGAAACCTTGCTGTGGTTAACCATCCCCCCTGCTACACAGATGTAATGGAGTCAAAGTGGATAGAGAGGTGACGGACAAATGAACAGATGACAGATAGACAGACAAGAGAGAAAAGGCTACATAGATTTAAAGAGAGAAAACTCTATGACCATGCAATGCTTGCAAACCAGTGTCCTGACGTGTGTGGACGGGCGACACACTGGGCATCTCCACGGCGAGCCTGTGCTCCCTGACAGGTGACTTTCGTCCTCCCATCTGACGCTCTCCTCACAGCCCTTCTAGGTGAGCGCACATCAGGGACTTTTTCTCCAGCTCTGAACTCTCGGCTGTACGTCTAGCTCTGTGTCCATGATGCATCCCCAGGAGACATGTTTCCGAAGCTCTTGGGCGACTGCTTGCTCTCCCTCTCACCCAGACTACCCCTTCCCGAGCTGAGATGTCCTCTAGAACAGGGCTCGGCTCTGCTCCTCTCGTTCCTGCCCCAGTGACCACACAGCCCAGCTCCTGGCCGGCAGCCTCTGTGCATTTCACCCCATTTCAGTCTCCGGGGATTCATCTGCTTCATGGGGCCCTGGCGACTTACACTCCAGCCCTCCCTTGGAGGTTTCCATAATCTGTACACTTTTGCCCACACTTGAACCATCATAGTTTAGAATGTCAAGAAACATCAGCTCACCTGGAAGAACGGAGACACACAACCTAGACCTCCACTGCCCTGTGGCCGCTGTCTTTTCAGGATTCCTGGTCCACCGATCACCTTTTGTCCTTACCCAGTTTTAAATTCCCTGAAGAAAGGGATCAGTTGAGTTTCCTACAGAAGGTCGCCTAGTGATGACGGAACAGGATCACCTCAGGAATGTGGACAGAAGACCCCCAGCCCAGAGGATGAGACTGAAGCAGACACTGTCAATGGCTGGTCTCACTTTGGCCACTAGATGGAGACAAACCCCACAGTGAGCAGCTCAGGCTCTGGGCTCAGGAGACTGGGGAGGGGCAGTGGTCCTGTCCAGCAGGACCTGGGGCTTGGGAGCTCTCTGCCCAGCTCTCAGGCTCACACAGCAGCGGGGACGCTGGGCGCCAAGGGCCGCGGCCCCCACGTGCCAGTCTCTGGATGTTTCCCTTGACTCTGTGATGTGTATTAACCTCCCCTGACCACAGAGACCCTCCCAGGAGGATTCATGCAGTGGATCAGGACGGGGCAGCAATGGGTCTGGACGTGAGAGAGGACGAGGGCAGCGGTGCTGGAGAAGTGGCCGCCATGCGCTGTCAGGACGACTGTCCTGCTGAATTCAGAGCCGAGGGGCAGGACCCGCTGAGGACTCCTCTAGGAGACTGTGAGCAGAGGCCCTGGCTCCCTGCCCGGCAGCCCCGTGGGCAGGGCCTCTGCTCCCCAGCTCCTCGGCCCCATGGCCCAGCAGAGCAGCTGCTCCTCACAGCCCAGGCCAGAGCCCGCAGCTCTGACCTCAGCCCGGGCCTGAGAACCTGATTCCAAATCTCCACCCTGTTTGTAGTAGGTGCAAAACCGCATAGACGCGTGTCCACAGCTCTTGGTCTAAGATCTTCTCATGGGTAAGCCGCATTTTGACCTTAGTGTCAACCTCAGGAACTGCCTGTTCCTGCCCCAGCAGCAAAGTGTCCTCAGATCTCTCCTCCATGGATCCTAACATAGAAGCATGGTGCTCTTGAAATTGGGGTAAATTAAAATCCCTAGCCAGCCTCCAGCCCCTCTCCGAGGTGTACGGAGCACCAGCCCTGTCCTGCTGTGCCTGGTGAGGACAGGAGCCTCCTCCCTCCCGGGGCAGGAGCAGGGCTCAGAGGACACAGCACCCTGCTCAGAAATGCGATGTAAGCGGAACGAGGGGTGGGCAGTTGCTGGGAAAGATTGTGATTCCTCTAAAGGAGGAAGGGAAACAGCTTGGCAATAAAATTCTTACCAAAGAGCTATGAGGGGACTTGATGCAGAAACACTGCATCACTTTTGAGGCCATGAGGCTTCAAAACAAACGCAGTAAGTCACCACCCAAAGGAGTGAAGACTAATTCATTACGGTGGTCCCCCAAATGGAACATACTGTGTGCAGGGAAATCGATGGGATCCTATTCCTGGTTGGGAATTGGGGACACTCATCCTGCTCTGAGTGACTGAGAGGAGCCAGCCCTGCAGCTGTGCCCAGCCCTGCCCAGCCCTGCTCATTTGCATGTGCCCAGAGCACAGCCCACGGCCCTGAGCACTTCTTAACAGGCCGCTCACACCCTGTGCAGGAGGCAGTGCCAGGCAGGACACCGCATGGACATGAGGGCCCCCGCTCAGCTCCTGGGGCTCCTGCTGCTCTGGCTCCCAGGTGAGGAGGGACAGCGCTGGGGTTTACTCAGCCCTGTGTGGTCAGGGATGGCTGGTCCTTCAGGGAAGTCCTCTTGTAATATGATTAATAGTGTGGATATCTGTTTTTATGTTTCCAACTGCAGGTGGCAAGTGTGACATCCAGATGACCCAGTCTCCATCCTCCCTGTCTGTGACTCCAGGAGAAAAAGTCACCATCTCTTGCCGGGCGAGTCAGGGCATTAGCAATTATTTACACTGGTATCAGCAGAAACCAGGGCAAGCTCCAAAGCTCCTAATCTATAATTCAAACAATTTGCAGTCCGGGGTGCCCTCGAGGTTCAGCGGCAGTGGATCTGGGACAGATTACACTCTCACCATCAGCAGCCTGGAGCCCGAGGATGTTGCCTCTTATTACTGTCAACAGAGTAGCAGTTGGCCTCCCACAGTGATAGAGGCCATGACATAAACCACCCAGGGGAGCAGAGTGTGAGGCTGGGCAGCCCCAGCTGCTCCTCCTGCCGCCTCCACCTGCTGAGAGCCTTTCTCACATGCACCAGGCTCCTGAGGCCCCTGAGGCTTTGGTAGCAGGGCCAGGGAAGCTCCTCTGGACCCTGACTCTCTTGCCCCCTGCTCAGCCCCAGCAGCACAGACCTGATCACTCCTCTCCTGACACACCTGAGGTCACAGAGCAGTGCACCTGAGGCGGGCAGGGTTCAGCAACAGTTGAGATTTTTTTTTTTTTCATATACTTTTGTGGGTGCATTGTAATCATTCACCATCGTGAGATTCAAAGTGCTACAAACCTACATGTGCATATCACTTGGTGTGGGGAGCAAAACACAGGTGTTGTGATTTATCCTTTGAAGAAGAAGGCATTCTAATTATTCAAATCAGAATAGCTTATCTATTGGGGATGAGAAACTAAACGGTGGCCTTTCAAAGGTCTAGGATACGGTAGTCAAAGTTGCAGACACACAATGGCGACAACAGCAACAACAGAAAACAAACAAACACAGAGCTGACGTTAGAATGGGGAGGTTTTTGGTCCTCTTTCTGAGCCAGAGTGCGTCTGTCAAAGAAATCCTATGCAGAAATTGTTGTACTCTAGAGAATTGTTGTCCAAGCAAGAACATTTGAAAAGCCCGGGATATGCAGGTGAGGGAAGCAGAGGCTGACATGAGAGAAGCCAGAGCCCCTGAGCCACTGAAGGGACAGGTGGAGGCGACCCTGTGCTGCTCAGACCTGCCTGACTCAGGCGTGAGGCTGCCCATTGCCTGCGGCCCCCACCAGGAGTCCTGCAGCCCTCACCCTGGTCCACGTCTGTCCTCCTCTGAGTTCTCTAGCATGAAGCTCCACATTGAGCATCTCCAGAGGAGGCAGAGAGGAAAAGCGTTCCGTGAAATGTGCTTTGGAAGTGGAGCTGTCCAAACTGGTTGTCAGCTGATCTCCCCCTGCACTCAGGATTCCCAGCACTCAGAATGTGCTCAGGCGGGCAGGGCCCAGAGTGGTTTATACGTGCTTCTAAGTGCCACCAGCACATAGGAATCGTAGCAGGAACACTTCACTGAGTCATGGAGGTGACAGCCAACGGAGGAATTGCATTAAACATATGAGGATCCTTTGACGACGCAATGGGCGATCTCTCTTAAAATGAAAAGCAGAACACACTAAACGTGGATATAGCGTTTTGTCCCCTGCTAACTCCCAGTATGGCCAGAATTCAGCAGGATCCTCAGCATCACTGAGGGCAGGTGACAAATGAGAATCTGCAGAACCACCTGGAGCTGCCGCATGAGAACCTGCACTGCAGCAGGAGAACAGGAGATCTGAGCGTTCAGAAGCTGCATGTGGGAGACATTTGCCCCAAGGGAAGAGCTATCTTCCACTCCTAATGAGTCCAAGAAAGAGAATTTCCAAGCTGGGCAAAGTGGCCCAACCTTGGGAGGCTGATACAGAAGGATCGCAGGCTTTTGCACTGAAACTTGTTCAAACGAACAGGAATTCTTTTTTTGCACTGAAAGTACTTCATATGAACCAGAAGTGCTTTTTTTTACTCGGGAACTACTCATCTTTTTTGTACTGGAACCACTTCCTATGAACCGAATGTTATTTTTTGTACCATTTTGTATGAAGTGGCCCTCACCTGGAATCAGTCCCAGTACGTGGGAGGCTGACACAGGAGGATTGCAGTGTTGTGACCAGCCTCATCAACATAGAGAGACCCTGCTTCAAAATAGAGCTGGGGTGTTGCTTAGAGGTAGAATGGTCCTGGGTTCAATCCTCAGGAAAATAATAAATAAATAAATAAATAAATAAATAAATAAATAAATAAATAAATAAATAATCTATTTAAAGTGATGTTTTATAAAATAATGCGACACGTTTATTTTCCCTTTTTCTCATCTCATGCCCACAGATAGCGACTAGGATTGGACAGGGAAAGTGCCCTGCAGCTCCACAGTGAGGCCAGGCCTAATGGCCCCGTGGTCACTCCGTCACTATCAGTGCTGGGCAGCAGGACACTGATGTGTGAATCCCAGACGGGGCTGCCGAATCCCAGTTCAAAGGTTGGTGACATGTCATTGGAGACCACACACCACCATCTAATGTACCCGCAGTCCTGAATAGCACCTGGAAACCACTAATGAAACAAACAAACAGGCAAACAACACAAAACAGCTTTGCAAATGTGCACGAAGTACAAAATACTCTTAGGAAAGATGCTATTCACAGGAAACCCCTCAGGTGTCTCTCCACACATGGCCACCAGAGGGCGCAGTGCACACCAGTGATTGCAGAGAGGGCTCCCCAGGTGTCCTGGGAATCAGGGTCTGAGTCCAGACTGATCCTGGGTTTTGTTGTTATTATAGCTTTGTCACCTCTTCATCGCAGACGCTTCATTCCAGAAATAATCTCACACTCCCTCCTGGTGCTCATTTTTCCTGCCAACTCCATGTCCACAGAGCAATAGACCCTTAGGACAGACTCACGATTCCCTAATCATGGGTAATTGGTTGAAAACCTGTTATTCTGTCCCACCTATGAGAAGCAGAGTGTGTTTACGTCTCAGGAGATGCCTCACAAGGAAAATACATTTAAAAAAGGCTCATCTGATAACGGGAGAGCCAGGAATAGGTCTCTGGAGAGTGATCCAGGCACTGACCGGCATCAGGAGGACTCGGATCAAGGTGCTCCTCATCTAGGTGGAGAAGGTGCCAACCCTGAGGCTCCCCAGGCCAGTGTGGGGGCTTTGGAGACCTGCAGGACAGTCTCACCATGGCACAAAGCCACAGTCTCCTCCTGGCTCCTGAGACGGGCTTGCTGCACTGTAGCTTCCTGAATCCTCGGGAACTGTGGACACAGCCTGTCCATGAGAAAAATGACAACAGTTGACAGTGTGTTTGCTTAGAGTCATACCAGTGTGAGAATTAAGAAAGAAAAATGGGCAGAAGAGAAATGTCTCACATCCAGTTACAAGTTACACCTGGTGACCCTTCCCTTCTCAACTGGGTCCTTTGCCATCGTGTGCAAAGCTCAGAAGGTCAGTGCAGAGCCCTGGATTTCACCCCACAAGGTGCCCTGCCCACCTGCGCCCTGGCTGCACATCCCCAGCGTCTGCCTATGGCCCATCCCGACCAGGCTGCGCGCTCTCTCTGCTGAAGATTATCCTCATCCTTGCTGGATCCTGGGGAAACTGAGTCTCTCAACTCAGGCCCTTTGGATACTTGGAGCTGCAGACCAAGGAGAGGAGTGCCTGCTCGTGTCTGTGGCTGAGGAGTCACGTCGGCACCACTTCTTCCTGCCTCCTGGGAAGAGCTTCTCCTTGTGTGAGTATTTGAGTTGATTTCAACCAAGGGTTCTTCTCCCAGTTCTTTCATTCTGTCCTTTTCTGCAAAAGTCTAAAATCAGACTGAAACAATGTGCACCATCTTCTGAGTCCTTCTCTGATATTCCTCAGGGTAGAACCCTAGGGTCCCACTCTCTGCTAAGGTTGTGCACGTTGCCAGAGTCCAAAGACACAACTGAAGTGATTCCCGTTGAGTTGTCACGTCAGAAATGCAAACTCAGAACAGTGACTCCTTCTCTAACTAGTACTGTATGGACGTAGCCACATGGACTACAGCTGAGGCCAAATAAAGCGATGAGAACAAAGGAGCAGAGAGTATTAGGTGCAGGAAGACCGTGTGGGAAAATTCAGGATAACAGGAACGGACAAGACAGTGAGTTCTGTCCACAGGAAACATGAAGGCTGTAGATTTTTTTTTTTTTTTTGCGGTACAAGGGACTGAACACAGGGGCATTTTATCTCTGAGCTACACCCCCAGTCTTATTTTTTATTCTTTATTTTGAAACAGGGATTTACTAAATTGCGGAGGACCTCACTAAGTAGCTGAGGCTGAGCGCGAACCCTGACCCTCCTGTCTCAGCCTCCCAAGTCCTGGGATCACAAGCATGGGCCACCACGCCTGGCCCTGTAGACATTTTTAAGAAACAAGAAGGAACTGAAACAAAGATGCTTACTTCAATTTATATAATGGTCAAGTCTAGGAAACCAAATCTTTGCAGCAGATGTCAGCAGAGAGTAACCCTGGAAGTTCACAGGAAGCAGTGATGGCTGGAAAGAGGCATGAGGGAGGCATTGGGACAAGTGGAAATACTCCAGGTTTTTACCTGCGTTTTGATAAAAGTAAAACCATATTCATTTCACTTTTACTATCTCTGCAATCACATGGTATGTATATTATCTTAAGTAAACATACAGATACTATTTTGTTTAATAAAAAATCTACAAAAGAAACGAGAATCACCGAGAATTTATGGGACCTCATTGTTATTTAGGAAGAGAGTAAAATATGGCTTCCTGAGTGGACAGGAAGCAGGTGGAGGAGGAGGAGAAAGCTCAGGGCACAGCCCTTCTCCTGAGGAGGAGGCCCACTGCATCTCTCCCTGTTTCCTGGAGCACAGGACTGTCCCTTTGCTCACAGTGGAGGGCCAGGCCTCCTGGTCTCTTTCCACTTCACCACCAGTTCTTCCACCCTCTGCACCCCAGGGCATTTGCATGTGGCTCCCCAGGGAGGGCCTGCCCTGCAAGTGGGACATAAAAGCTCAGCTGTGTCTGGCCTGCAGTGCCCAGGACTCCTCAGTGCAGCTTGTGACAATGAGGTGCCCTGCTCAGCTCCTGGGGCTGCTGATGCTCTGGATCCCTGGTGAGGACAGAGGGGAGGAGGAGGAGGACGGGAAGGAGGAGGGCTCTGGTGCCCTGGGCCCAGGTGTGTTGTGTGCACAGGTGAGAGGTACAGGTGTTGTCCTCCAGGAAGGGGCAGGTGAGGTGGAGATCTGTGAGACTGAGGAAGGTTCCAGAAGGTACAGGAACCTGTGCTCTGGTGAAGACTGTGGCACAGAGGGAAGGGGATGGCACAGGTGTATTCTAGAGGGTTCGTCTGTAAAAATTCAATATTTTTGTGTGGAAATCAAAGTCACAAATATAATTCAGCCTGATACATACAAAATGAAAAAACACCCATGTTCATAGGTAGTAATGTTAGGTAAGTTACACTTCATAACCTTACAGTTCTCTCTCCTTGCTTCAGGATCTATGGGGGATATTGTGATGACCCAGACCCCACAGTCACTGTCGGTCACCCCGGGAGAGACGGCCTCCATCTCGTGCAGGTCCAGCCAGAGCCTCCTATACAGTGATGGAAAGACATATTTGAATTGGTTCCAGCAGAAGCCAGGCCAGTCTCCACGGTTCCTGATCTATTTGGTTTCCACCAGGGGCTCTGGGGTCCCAGACAGGTTCAGTGGCAGTGGGTCAGGGACAGATTTCACACTGCAGATCAGCAGGCTGGAGGCTGAGGACCTTGGAGTTTATTACTGCATGCAAGCTACACAATATCCTCCCACAGTGGTCCAGCCCCGAACACAAACCTCCCTTGGGGCGGCCCAGCTGCCACCCGCGCTGCCTGTGTGGGGAGCAGCACCGCAGCAGCTGGAGTCTGAGGAGGAAGGTGAGGAGGACGCAGTGGCACAGGGGCGCTGAGGGCTGGGTCCCCTGGGCCTCGGCCACCCGCAGGCAAGTCCCCTTCATGGTCCTGTCAGCGGCCACAGGCACCAGGCCTGGCTCCATGGCACAAACAGAGAGATGCTCCAAGTGCCTTCCCAGGACACAGACAAGACTGAGAGGGAGGAAGGTTCCAGAAGGAGCCAGGACCTGGGCTCTGGTGAAGACTGTCACAGAACGGAAAATCACGAGAGTGGCTTCTAATGCTCGTGCTCAGGCTTGGGTGTCCGTCTTGTCATTTCAGGATCCCGTGGGGATGTGGCCTGAGGCAGGACCCGCCCTTCAGGAGAGCTGGCTTCCATCTCAGGAGAATCAGCGCTGGAGAGAGACTGTGGCTTTCCAGGCCGTGTCCTGAGCCACCCAGGACCCTGGGCGAGGGCTGCGTCCTGCAGGGCTCTCGGTCTCCTCTGGCTCCAGGATTAGCAAAGACCCTGGCCACACGCACAAGAAGCCAAATCATACATTGCAGTGGGGAGTGCTGGCTTACGATTCTAAACCCAGTAGTTGGAGGACGAGAGAGAAATTATAGGTTGGAGGCCAGCCTCAGCAACTTAGGAAGTCCCTTAGCTACTTAGCTAGATCTCATGTCAACATGAAACGTTTAAAAAACGGTCTGGAAGTGTAGCTGGGGGTTAGAAAGACCCTAAGCTGCATCCCCAATACCAAAACAACAACAACAAAAGTAAATGTGAAACAAAATATCCATTCCCCATGAACCCAGCAGGCATACATGAGCTTCCAGAGGAGAGTCTGCCCTCCCGATGCCGAGGGCTGACATGACACAGGACAGACATCCAAGACACCTTAGAGCAGGAGGAGGCTGTCGCTGAGCAGAGGCAGCGCTGGGGCTGGCCAGGTCAGCAACGGAAGCCGCAGAGGACCCGAGACTCACGTCCACACAATGGAGCACGCAGCCTTAGAGAGGGGAGTCCCAGGACAGCGGGAGCGTCCCCTGCCTTCCTGACCCTGACACCTGTCCCACCCAGACCCCAGCCAGTGGCCCGAGCAGGGATGCAGCCTTGTGACCGGCTCCACTGGGGTCCAATCTTGCAGACAGCACCCCGCACCTGCCCAGCTCAGCAGGGTTCTCCTCCCTCAGACGCCCCCACATGGGACGAGGCCCAAGCTCTGGGACAATCCACGGTGGCCAGCTTCCCTAGAGAGGAAGTGAAAGGAGCCGAGGGGGCTCAGGGCCAAGGCCTGCTCCTCTCGGCCTGGGAGGCATCTGGCCTTGGTTCCCTCGCTGCTCTCTGCTTGTCACCATGAGTGTGAGGTTGAGTGAACTCTTTGTCCTCTGTGAAGTTGTTGCGATGGGTGACCTGCTCTTCTGCGACTTGTGACAACCTCATGGAACGTGGAAGTCTCTTTTATTTTTAATGAAATCACAATGCAGAGATTCCAGCTTTGGTATCATAACACTGTATGGTCTGAATCAATCAATCAGTGTAAATGATGCAATCACAGATTTTGAAAAAAAAAAAAAAGAATTGACAGCCATTTTGTCAGCACTTATTGAATTGAATATGATTTTTATTAATTACATTCACCTTAAATGCATTCAAATACATGCTTTAGAGTCAGGTGTGGTGGCGCACGCTTGTAATCCCAGCATTTGGGAGGCTGAGACCGGAGGATCCGGGTTCACAGCCAGCCTTAGCTGCTTAGTGAGGCACTCCGCAACTTAGTGAGACCCTATTTCAAAATAAGGAATAAAAAATAGGGCTGGGGGTATAGCTCGAAGGTAGAATGCCCCTGAATTCAATCCCCAGTACCGCCAAAAAACAAAAACAAAAAAACACATGCTTTAGAAACACCTCATTTACAATACTGCTCTAGTCCTTCTATTTCTCTTTCACCTGGGGATGGAAGCCAGGTGTGTTCTACCTGTGAGCTACAACCCCAGCCCTTTTTCATTTTTTATTTTGAAAAAAGGTGTCACCAAATTGCTGATGTTGGCCTTGAACCTGTGATACTCCTTTCTCGGCCTCCAAGTACTGGGGTTACCGATGTGTGCCGCCATGAGCAGCTGGAGTACTAGTTTTGATCCAATAACAGAACACATCAGTCATGCTATTATGTTATGATGGAGTAGATGGAGGCTCAGTTACCAAATGATCTTGTTTCTGCTTAGGGAAACAAGCTGTACTTGAGACGATTGCCTGCTTTTAGATAA
>PVLC010047570.1:0-11047 GCA_004027655.1 Graphiurus murinus
CCCCCCCACATTTCTTTTCCCCCATTCAGTTTTCATATACAACATGATACTAAGTGGCTATGTAATGTTCTGCTGTGTAGATAAATCATAATTTATCTAAGAAATGTCCTCTCAGGAGCCACAATTAAGTTGTTGTCATTTTTTTCCCTACTGTTCTGGGTAATACAGACCTGAACAGCCATGTACATAAATCTTTGCAAAAATCCCTAATTACTTGCTAATGGCAAACTCCCAGAAATGGGAAGCTAAATAATAGAGCTTAAACATTTTCAAGTCTTTTTCAACAATTATGCCAAACTGGCCTCCAGAAAAGATATCTCAATTTATTCTCCTAAAGACATGTAAGAGAGCAATATCCTCTGCAATATCCAGTATTTAAAGTAAAATTTTACTAATTTGACAGAAAAATGGGAATCTCAGTTCCCTTGAAATTTCTTAGAATACTAGTGAGATGGAATACTATTTTACATGTTTAATTGGCCATTTGTATGCAGGCCCCAAGGAAGGTGCACTAATGCCATTTACTCAATTTCCTACTGCGATAGTTATCTTTTACTTCTTGGTTTGTAGGTGAGCTAACTGGTTGGCAGTTTCCACTGTCAGATAATTTCCCAAGATGAATTTTATGACAATATTTGTTTTATATGCTTCCTTTTTGTCACCTTCTCTTAGGAGGTCATAGAAAATGAATGCATTTAAAAAGTTGGCCAATTTATCCTGCTTTCAAATTTGTAAGTAGCCAGGCGTGGTGGTGCACCTCTGTAATCTCAGTAGCTGGGAGGCAGAGACTGGAAAATCTTAGGTTCAAAGCCAGCCTCAGCAACTGAAATTGTAAGTAATCTTTCTTTTGCATTTTTATTTATTTATTTTTTTTGGAGGGGTGGAGGAGTTCTTGCTACTGTTGCCCAACCTGGGCTTGAAACTTTGGCTGACTAAGGATAACAAACGAAAGTTTTTTTGTGTGTGTATGTGTTGTGTGTGTGTGTGTGGGGGGGTGATGGTACTGGGGATTGAAGTCAGGGGCATTCTACCTCTGAGCTGCATCCTAAGCCCTATTGTATTTTTTTATTTTGAAGCCGGGTCTCATTAAATTGCAGAGGGTCACTAAATTGCTGAAGCTGGCCTCAAACCTATGATCCTCCTGTCTTAGCCTCCCAAGTACAGGTATTGCAGGCATGCACCACCACACCTGGCTAGGATTTTGTTTTGAAAAATGTATTCTTTTTTAATAATTACTCTCCATTTTTTGGATGCTGAGACTGACTTCATTTTTCCCCTCTTATTAAGTGTTGTTATGACTTTCCTTGTGACTGAATGTTTTCCAGATATCCCGAGATCTAGACCTGTTCTTTCCAAGATAGAAGTAAGGAACTAAGGTAGGCATGGTGGAACACATCTATAATCCCAACTACTCTGGAAGCTGAGGCAGGATGATCTAAGTTCAAGGTCAGCCTGGGTAACTTATCCAGACCCTGTCTCAAAATAAAATTAAAATAAAAAAGGGTGCCAGGTATGGTGGCACATGCTTGTAATCCCAGTACTTGGGAGGCTGAGACAGGAACATTGCAGGTTTGAGGACAGCCTCAGCAATTAGTGAGACTCTCATCAACCTAGGGAGACTCTGTTTCAAAATAAAAAAGGACTGGGGTGTGTAGCTCAGAGGTAGAGTGTCCTTGGGCTCAATCCCCAGTACCACACAAAATAAATTAAATACATACATACATACATAAAAATGGCAGTCCAATAAAAGGACCAGCATTGTAGCTCAGTGGCAGAGAACTTGCCAGAGCAAGGCCCTGGGTGGAACCCCAGTACCACAAACAAAACAAAACAAGGGATGACCTTCTTTTGGGCATTAGAGATTGCCCAGGCCAAACTAAGAACAAATGAGCCAAATAAAAGGGTCCAGAGTGCCATTCAGAGTTCATGGGGCCAGTGTTCGCAGAGTCCCTGAAAAATAGTCAGAAGCCACTCACTTGTGAATGCTTTTTGGGAGGTGCAATGGTGAGGCAGCAAACCTGACAGCAAAGGGAAATACAGGCAAGGAAGGAGGAAAGTAAATACTCATCACGGAGCTGGCCACAGCCTGGGACATCTTTGGAGGGTTATTCCAAGCCACCTAGCCTAGGAATGTTCCATAAGGAGTGTGTGTGGCAGGGGGAGGGCATATAATTCATTTACCGGACTCCTCAGGTTTCCTTTTCCTATTTTGTACAAGTTTATCCCATGGAGCATGAACTTCCCCTCTCTTCCAGCTTGTGTCACCTGGTCCTTCTGGGCTGCCACCATGGGGTTGATCTCATAATATGAAGCACAGTCAGTGCCTCTGTGTCTGAAAGTGGTGGGAAGTGTCAGGGGCTCCCTGGGTCTCCACTGTGGCAGGCTCTCTGGGGTCCTGGCAGAGGCTGCAAAATACACTAAGAAATGGTACCAACCTGGGAGAGTTATGATCTCTGGCTTTTCCACCTGCAGTTGTTCCTGTAGGCTCGTCAGAGCCTTTGATTTGAAAACCAAGGGATTCTGCAGTTTTGACCATAAGAAACACTCAGGCCCATGCTACCCAGGAGGGTAGGGCAGGAATGCAGCATATTAAGAATAGGAAAAGGAAATTCAGTTCTGCGGGTAGGAAAGCTCCACCTTTCCTCTGAAGATGGAAAAAGAGCAAGAGGTCACATGGGGTCACTTGGCTCAGCCCAGCCACGACATTCTCCACATCTCTTGCTGTGGGCCATCCAGTCTACCTGATGGAGCAGGCAGCTTGAGATCACTGAGGAGCAGGCCTCAGAGAGGATGGGCAGATACAAACCTGTGTACATCCTCGTTTGCCCTGAGATCAACGGCACCTTGAGACGAGTACACCAGTACAATGAAGAGCAGAGGCAGGGTGAGAATGACCCTCAGGCCTCAAGTTAATGGGGTGGTTTCCTTTATGACGTCCAGGCTCTAAACGGGACAAATCTGTTGCATTCAGTGGGACTGTTAAAAATGGCAGCCAAGCAAAGGAAGAAAGTAGAGTATGAAAGAAGAGGAAGAGGCAAGGACAAAGGAGACTGAGTCTCAGTTTCCCTGAGGTCTAGCGATGCCAAGGATAAGTTGAAGCCGCATGCATTTATGTTAATGAGTCTCATTGTGCACAGCAAAATTTGCTCTGGGCATTGTTAATCTGTGGACTCTTGGCTTTTCTCTACGGCCTTTGGATTTCAGCAAGACTAGATGGCAGCTTCTATTCTTATAAGGATTTGAAAACAAAGAGGAAGGTCTTAGATGCTGTAAGGTTATTCTGGCTTTGGATGCTAACTAAGGATGGGCTTAAACCTTTCTAATCTCCCACTGCTGGAAGGATAAAGAGCTCTCTGGTGTGGGTGGCATATACAGGGCAGCCTGAAGCTGATACTAACATGTCTTTCCATCTTTGCCTCTCATCCATTCCAGTGGTTCACAATCTTTCCCCTCTCCCAAACCACTCCTATGACGTGGTCTTTCAGGCCTCTGTCCCATGCAAAAATCTCTTTCCCTACTGCTCTCTCATTTCTGCCAGGAGGCTCCTTGCATCAAGACTCAGCTCAGGTTCACCTATCATAAAGTTCCCTTTGGCAAGGTGACTGTGGTCCCACCTTGCTTGTGGTCCTAGTGTGAACAGACTTCTAGGTTAGCTCTTGCAACCCACCAGAGCTATGTGAATGTATGGCTGTCTTTTCCTATTAGATTATGGATACTTTGAGAACAAGGAACCTTTTGTGGAGCAGAGGGGGAGGGGAGATGGGGTTGGATGCAGGGCTTCCACAAATATGGAGTTTTATTTATTTTTATTTTTTGGTGGTACTGGTAATTGAACCCAAGGGGTATTCTACCTCTGAGCTATATCCTCAGCTCTATTTTATTTTTTATTTTGAAACAGGGTCTTGCTAAGTTGCTGAAACTGGTCTCAAACTTGAAACTCTCCTGTCTCAGTCTTCCTAGTACCGGGACTACAGGTGTATACTACCATGCCTGGCGAACATGGGGTTTTAAAGTGGCTTGCATGGCTATTGCATGTGCTTTGCTTTCTCTCCAATGCATGACAGTCTGGTATGTTGAGGGAAATCAAGGAAAAGGGCAGATGTTTTAGCAGGGGTAGAGAGAGAGATCAAACTAGGACAGGGATGGAAGCTGTGGAATGGGAAGCTCATGAATGAAAGTCAACTGTAGATGCAGAGGCCCTGTCCTGAAAAGAGAGCACACCAGAAACCTGCAAAAGCTTGGAGAGAGTAGTAGGGTATCTGTGTGCATAGCATAAACATAAAGCCAATTTCCTCTAAATCTTAAGGGTCACACAGACTCTGGCTAATGTCTGCCTTACTACCATAACAGGGATGACATGCTATTAACTAGTCATTCTTTTTGAATGAATTGAATACATTGGTGAATTTTTACAAGAGTCAACATGAGCAAGGGAAACCTTCAATGAATTAGTTTGAAGATTTAGTAGGCTAGAGGGAGATGGCAAATCTTAATGCAGCATTACGTAGTAGACAGTTAATATCAGCTGTCATAGGGCAGGCTGCCCAGCTGTGAGTCATTAAACTGTCTGCTAGAGACCATCTCTGGGACTTTTCTGGTCCCTCTGCTCAAGAGTAATTCCTAGAAAACTTTTTTTCCAAGCCCCTAATGTTTCTCCTGAGCTGGTAGGAGGGGACCCAATAAAAAAGACTCCTTCAAAGCCGGGGATCAGCAGACTCTGACACTGTGCTTACTGTCCGTCCTGAAGTCATGAGGATTTGTGGTCTTCTCTAAAGTCAGGTTGGGGAAGGAGCAGGAAACTAGGGCACTGCATGACTTCTGTCCCCAAAGAAGAATGGAAGCTAAGGGGCTTGGCTTAGTTCTTTCCACCTTTCTACCCCACAGCTTGATGAGACACTTCCCCTTGGTAATTTGTGTGTCACAGGGAGGGGTACATGCACGTGTGTGTACACATGCATCTCTGAGCACTGTAGGAAATTTTTGGCTGACAGTGGGAAAATCATTTGATAGTTAAATTAAATTTGTAAAAGTGCTTGCTGAAAGCCTGTCAAAAGGGCGATGATTTTTAAAAAATGCAATCAATGAAATGAAATTTTATTGTAGCCGTTTTATAATATACATTCTGCCAGGCTCTCCCAGTTTGCCCAAATAAAAGAGTGAAGAAAATACTTTTTTTCAATTCTCTGGTTTTCTAAAACAATCACAGCATGTGCTGAAAGAGATTATGAAATCCATGAGTGCTATTTACCTTCTAGAGATCCTGTGTTTCTTATCTATAAATGTTAATAAATATTAAGGTAGAGGTGAGGTCCCCATCTCTGTCTAATTGTAGAGGTACTGCTCCAATGATTAGAGAAGTAAGTCTGAGACTGCATGACAAATTGTCTTTTTCACAGAGGGCCATAATATCTCACATATTCTTTTCATGGGACACTAGCGCTTCCTGCACAGAAAGGTGAGGACTATGTATTCTTTGCTTTTGCCCCCAAACTGGAACAGATTTATGATCATTTAAACCATGAGTATGGTGGAAGTGATGTTAACAATTTTTTTTTTTTTTTTTTTTTGGTACTGGAGGCTAAACCAGGAGCATTCTACCTCTGAGCTATACCCCTCAGCCCTATTTATTTATTTTTTATGGTACTGGGGATTGAACCCAGGGACATTCTACCTCCAAGCTACACCCCCAGCCCTATTTTTTATTCTTTATTTTGAAACAGAGTCTCACTAAGTTGCGGAGGGCCTAAGTAGCTGAGGCTGGCCACAAACCCGGATCCTCCTGTCTCAGCCTCCCAAGTACTGGGATTACAAGCATGCATCACGACGCCCGGGTCCCTATTTATTTTTTATTTTGAGACAGGGTCTAAATTCCTGAGGGTGTTGCTATGTTTCTGAGGCTGGCCTCAAACCTGTGATCCTCTTGTCTCAGCCTCTCAAGTACTGGGATTAGAGGCATGTGCCACCACACTCAGCTAATGTATGTGACTTTTGAGGGTAGGAAACATTGTCTCTATCTTTTGGGATATTTGCTTCAGAGCCCTAAGCAATCATATAAGAGTTGATACCCCAAAGCCACCATGTTGGGAGGAAGCCCAGGTGGTATGGAGAGGCCTATTCTGGCTGGTAGTCCCAGTTGAGGTTCTAAGCAACAGTCAGAATCAAATGCCAGATTGGGAATGAAGATTCCTCTAGGTAAATCTGGTTTCCAGCCATCAAGTCTTTCAACTGAGCTTTCAGACAACATGGAACATAGACAAGCTGTCGTCCCTGTGTCTTGTCCAAATTGCTTACCCACAGAATATGAGTGTCATAAAAATAGTTGCATCACACCACAAAGTTTTGAATGGTTTGTCACATGGGGATCCAAATTGGAACAGATAGGAAACCAGGAGCCCTATGCACCCTGAATCTTCCCAAGATGCTATTTTGGAGAGTTAGAGTTTCTTGTAACCACTGTAAACTTCTGGACTAACTGATCTTTAAGGGTTCCTACTTCTATGTTTATAATAAACCTAGAGTTTAATAGCTTCATTAAGAAAGAGAAATTATCTTGTCTAGTGTTATGGATTGAACTGTCCCCCTAAAAGATGTTGAAATCCTAATCCCTAGTACCTGTGAATGTGACCTTATTTGGAAATAGTCTTTGCAGATCTTCAAGTTAAGATGAAATCATTAGGGTGGGTTCTAATCCAGTATGACTGTGACTTTATAAGAAGGGGGAATTTGGACATAGAAGTAGATGCACAGGGAGAAGTGATGTGAAAATGAAGGTAGAGATGAGGACGTTGTACCTGTAAGCCAAGGACTACTGAAGATTGCAAGCAAGGTACCAGAAGATGGGAGAAGGGGATGGCAAAAGTTCTCCCTCAGAAGGTACCAATCATGTTACAGATGCCTTGATTCAGAACCATGAGGCATTAAATTTGTTTATGCCACCCAGGGAGCATTTCTTTGCTATGGCAGACACAAGAAACTCATACACTTGAGAGTGAGTTTGAACAAGGAAAATGGACCTTTTGTTCCAAGACCTTCTACTAATACAACTAGGCCTTCTGATGGCTTCAGATATTTGAGCCTACCAGGTGCAAGTAACAAGGGTAAACACTGTGGGGAAATAAGTAAGTCTTGGTTCCTGCACTTGTTGGGCTTCCAACTTGGAAGGAGACATGATAGGCCCTAAAATAGCAAGACAAACAGTAAGTGCCCTAAATAATGAGGCAGATTTAAAGAATTAGAAAAAAAATTCCAAGTAAATCTAAAAATGCCTAAAAAATCTATCTATCTATCTATCTATCTATCTATCTATCTATCTATCATTTCAGGCAGGGCATGGTGGCAAATGCCTGTAATCCTAGTACTCAGGAGGCTGAGACAGGAGGATCATAGGTTTCAGGCTAGCCTTAACAACTTAGAGAGACCCTGTTTCAAAATAAAAAAGGGCTTGGGGTGTATGCCCCCGGGTTCAAACTCCAATACCATAAAACAAAACAAACAACAACAAAACCCTCAGGTGTTTTAATACAAATAGAGCCCTAAATTGGATTTGGGTGCAGAGCTGAAGCTAGAAGGGGCATTTCTATGAGTATGTAAGTGCTCTGTGTGCCCTAGTCTCAAAGCTCTGGATAAACTTTTGTATATTGTTTCTCTCTCCCAGTACACATAAAAAATGCATGATTTTAACATTTTAAAGACAAATGCAACTTTTATGTCTTACAATTGTGCAACATAGTATGGTCAACACTATTAAGATGTCATTATCAGCATTTATCATAAGGTTTTAGAGGCAACCTTTAGACATTTTGGATGTAAGCTTTTTTTAATTTGTATCGGATTTATAATTAAAGCACTCCATAATCATTAGCAGTTTGAGTTAGGGAAAGTTATGTGACAATTTCCTAGCTGGTTTACTGTACAGTACTTGAAATTTGATTGTTTTAATGTTGGCCGAATTTGAACAAATCCTCCTGAGTTTTATTATTATTATTATTAGCAGTACTGGGGCTTGAACTCAGGGGCATTCTACCTTCGAGCTATACCCCCAACCCTTTTTTTAATTATTTATTTTGAAACCGGGTCTCACTAAGTTGCGGAGTGCCTCACTCGGTAGCTGAGGCTGGCCTCGAACCTGGATCCTCCAGTCTCAGCCTCCCAAATGCTGGGATTACAAGCCTGTGCCACCACGCCCGGCTCCTCCTGAGTTTTAGAAAGTGCATCAGGAGGCTGCCTGCTAAGCAAGTCAAAGGCTCCATCACTTCCCACCCCATATGAAACAAGTCTTATTTAATATAAATCAGGTATTAAATCCTTCTGGCATTGTTCATATTTTCCATTTGACGTGAATTGTTTGAGAGGTTACCTGGTCTTTAACAAAATATTTATGTAGTAAATGTTTAAATTGAGTTTTTTTGACTGAAGCTCAATCTCTAGCTTTCAGTTTCACAGTATGAATGCATTTAAAGCATTTCCTCACTAAAGTAAAGGCTGTGAACATCCTGTCTTTGTTTCTCTTTGCGTAAAACAACTAACTCCTCCGTTAGCATGCCAATATTGTTAAGGCTTGGAGTGTGACTACCAGGAAAGTTTATGAGTCACACCACCAGAGGCTGGAACCTGGGAAGAGTTAGGAAGAAACAGTCTTCTAATTTTTGACCAAAGTGACTTCCTATTAGAAAGGCTCACAGAGAAGCTCTGCCTTCCTGAAATAAAATTTGGTTTCCATTTAGAGATCCTTGTAGTGCACAGTCTATCAGATTTTTGATGAGATTGGCCATTCTGTAAAATATTTTTCACAAATAAATTTAAATCACTAAGAAATATAATTTAGCTAGGAGTGGTGGTGCACCCTTGTAATCCCAGTACTTGGTGCACACATAATCCCAGTACTTGAGAGACTGAGACAGGAAGATCATAAATTCGAGGTCAACCTCAGAATTCAGCAAGACCCTGTTTCAAAATAGAAAAATAAGCGTGGTGGCGTTCACTTGTAATCCCAGTACTTGGGAGGCTAAGACTGGAGGATCTGGGTTTGTGGCCAGCCTCAGCTACTTAGTGAGGCCCTCTGCAATTTAGTAAGACCCTGTTTCAAAATAAAAAATAAGCTGGGCTGGGTGGTGCATGCTTATAATCCCAGCATTTGGGAGGCTGAGACCAGAGGATCCAGGTTTACGGCCAGCCTCAACTACCTAATGAGGAACTCTGCAACTTAGTGAGACCCTGTTTCAAAATAAAGAATAAAAAATAAGGCTGGGGGTATATCCCAGAGGTAGAATGCCCCTGGATTCAATACCCAGTACCACAAGAAAAAAAAAAAAAAGAAAAAAAGAAAGAATAAAAATGAGGCTGGGGGTGTAATTCAGAGGTAGAATGCCCGTGGGTTCAACCTCCTATGTGTATATATATATATATATATATAAAACAACTCAATAGGCACAAATGGAACTCACTATCTTATAAACTTCTTAACATTTATTCCTCAAATGCAGTGAATATATCTTCATATTTTTGCATTAGTTTTAATTAGGTGTGGACTAAATCAGCCTAAGAAAGATGCTCAAAACTATCCAAATGTTAGTATATGCTTTTAATAAAATCATAGCATCATGTATCTGAAACTATAATGGAATTCCAAGAATCTCCACAATTCAAAATGAAGAAGTCACTTTGTGCGTGTGAGTTTTTTGCCATATTGGAATTGCTTCTGAAATTTATTTGTATTAGAACTATAGAACAAACATAAAATGCAAAACTTACACGTTGCTTCTTTTGTTTCAATTTTTTCAAGCTGTATTCCCTGAGACTTATAATAAGAACTGAACCAAATGCTTTTTTTAATGGTGTATGTTGCAAATGTATTTAAGCAATTAAATGAAATTCATTCTTTAAAGGAATGAGAAATATAAAGTCAATCTTCCACTTGTTCTCAAACTTAACTAACAGAAGAATCCCTGAATAAAAAGTCGGAATGGTCAGTTTGGTTTTGATGTTTGATAATACTATTGCCTGTCTTGTATCTTTTATGCAAAATATGAAACTCAGGAAATACTTACTTGTGGTATGCCTGATCATATAAATGCTATCTGCCCTTTGCTGTGTTCAAATATGAAATCTAAAGTGCAATCTGTATACAGAACTTATACACAAAATAATGTGGCCAAAGAACAGCTTTCCACTTTTTTCCTACTTGGCTATTTAGGATGTCATTCAACAGGCATTCAGAAAAAGGCAGGCCTTGTGCAGTGATTGTGCAGGTACTGCAGTGAATATCAAATTAACTTTGGTGTCCCCTACCTTATGAATTTACCTCTCCTCACAAACAAAATGCTTATCTTATCTTGGTAGCCAACAATAGCAAGTAACTGAAACCATTTATTTAGTTGCAGTTTATTTCAATGTGATGTAAATGAAAGGGCGGGAAGATGGAGGGTAGCAGCAGGCAAAGCCTTTTATGTGGACAATGCACTGGAGCCCCCAGATGGTTTGAATCTAGTTTTTCCAGCTTGTCTCCAAAAGTTCTCCAGAGCTCTCACACAATCTCTTCCACGTTTCTGATACACACATTCACTCGGCATTCCCCATCGCACTCACCATCCTCCCTCATCTCAATCATCCTTCTCCAGAGAGTGGATTATCAGGAGAATAAACACTATACAGAAAATACATACAGAGACAATCTAGCTTTGAAAGTTGCCAGTGCAATTTCTCTAGGCAGAAGTAGTACATAAAATCTTCTTGTGGGGAGCTTCCATAAGCCAAGAATGAGTGTCGTTAATTAGGAGAGGCCTTCCGGCTGTGCAGAAACAGTCTTGATTCCTTTAAATAACCACCATCATTACCATAAGAGTATTTACTGAAAGCTGGGCTGGACAGCCATTGTACAATGTGATCTGGCAAATGCACAAAAATTGCACTTCAGATTATATATTAAGGCACTAATTACCCAAATGAAACTCCAGGGGCACCTGAGCTAGATGCAGTTGAGTGAATTAAGGAAGGAAATAATTAGTCACAATTATAGAAACTAGCTGCACACAAAGTGAAAGAATGCATG